>CM071851.1:28446441-28504531 GCA_036507275.1 Sicyos edulis
CTACATCCTTTACAACACAAACATCCCTTTACGGGCTTTAAGCCCTCTAAGGGTAGAGAAGGTCACACTCCGGTGACAGGCAATGGCACTCAACACAAGAGTCTCAACACTCGAGTAGATCAGTAAGAACCCGACCCAAAATACGGTCCTAAACCTAGGTTCTCACTCAGCATGCAAGTTAAAATACTTCATCAAGCGGTTTAGTGCTCATATTTAAAACCTTTCAAAACATTTAGAAACGGGAATGCATAAAACATAATCAACAATTTTGTTTAAGAAAAACCAACGGAAGTAAAACAAGCTCTGCCAAGATATAAAAACATTCAAAGCAGTTCAAACAACTTTTTATAATGTTTCCCCTAGGACTCTCGTGGCCCATCTACATGCCGAACAAATATGCAAACAATAAAGACAGAGTGCCTAGCTCCCATGATCATTCAGGCTCCCTCCGCTAGCCGTCCCGGTCTGCGTCCCAAGTTACCGTGGAAAACCACAGAAATAAGGGTGAGTATAAACATACTCAAGAAGAATCTCAACCGGGTACAATACGATACTTCAATCATCTAGCACCCTAGTATACATGCAAACAATTATTAACATGGATCATAGCTCAACGAGCTTACAAAGGCGAATCTGAATCCTCGGAAGTCTCCTACTTCCGCCTAATGATTGGCTCTCATAACCAATCCGGGACATCTCCGAGGGTCTTTCTCCTCGGCCAATTGATCACTCAAAACCGATCCCAAAGATGTCCGACACCCTCGAGGGTCTTTCTCCCTCGACCATATGATCACTCAAAAGCCAATCCCAATGGGTGTCCTCAAGGGCCTCTTACCCTCGCTAATAAGTCCGACTATCGGGAGAGTACCCAAGTCCGGCTCTAAACAGAAGGAACCGTGTACTCACGAACATTAGCCCGGGAGCTCTCCGAACCGGGCGACTAACGCGTGTGCGCGCGCATCGCATGCCGCCGCAACCGGCGTAAATGTGGGGCCTAAGTACAAACTACGCGGCCAGGTATGCATACCTAAAGACTCGGAAGCGGTGTCACCGAACACGTGAGTGCGAGGCCCTCGGCACTCATCTGTGCGGCACTGTACCACCGACTGGAAGCTAAGAACCGGCCAAGGCGTGCTTGCACCGCTGGCGTGGTTCCGCTCTAGCAAAGCTACAAACTAGGCTTATGCCGATGTGGTAGCTAAATCCACATCGGCTGCCAGAGGAAGCAATGTACGTTATGCTTCGCTCTACTCCCGACCGGTGGGGACAAGGTACACGTTATGTCCGCTCACCTCTAGATGATGACACTTCTAACACACTAGCTAGAGTATAGAGTAAACGATTCCTGGCTAAACATACATAATCATCATCAATCATACATAACCTAGCATGATACTACGAACTTAAAGCAGGAATCTCAAGCATGCTGGAAGAACAATCCTAGCATGGCACTAACATGTACAAACAAGCAAACATGCTAGCAGGAATGCAATCACAAGCTGTCCTATCCACTAATCATGTTCATAAAAGTAAACATGCATATAAGGCACGATCAAGAAAGCATCGCAGGGTCCACACAACCACGGTAAGGAATCCTTACCGAAACGAGCGTAAATAACCTTCACAATCAAATAATGACCCTCGAGCTTTAAAGCTTAAACCGAGCAACCTAAGCATTTTAAAAGCATCCTAAATAAATATACAGCAGCCAGCAGCTTAAAAATCTAAAAGGGGTAGGTTCGGGAATTACCAACCGAGAAGGCACGGGGTCTCGGCAGCAAGGGGGCAGTTTTGGGCGTTGCTGGTGCAGCTGGGGCGCTGGGCGCTGGCTGGGGCGCTAACGGGCGCTGGCGTAGCATGGCGCGGCAGGGACGGCATCGACGCTGGTTGCTGCGCGCGATCGCGATCGCGATAGGCAGCGCGCGCACTGGCGGCGGACGCGACGAAGCGCACGGCACGCAGACGCGGACGGGCCAGGCGCTGGCGCGCGGCAGGGCGACTGGCGGCGCGCGCGTGTGGCGGCTCGTGGACGCGGCGTGGCGCGTTTGGGCTCGGTGCGGAACGGCGCGACGCGCTCGGGCTGGGCGAGGCAGCGCAGAATCGGGCGCGCTCGCATGGGCGATGCGTAGGCGTCCGGGCACGCTGGGCATGGGCTGTCTTTGCGGCTCGGGCGGCTGGTGCGCTGGGCTGTGCAACTGGCCGCTCGTGCGCTCGGGTGAGGTGGCCGAGCGAAGTGCGCTAGGGTTTCTTGGTGAGGTCGGCTAGAGAGAGAGAGAGAGAGAGATTTTTCCAAAACAAGGGGAATAGGATTTTCTTTCCTTTTCCTAATTTAAATGGATCTAAAATCCCTTCCCAAGGCTTTCTCATGTCCCGGCTAAAGAAATTCTTTTCTTTTTTTAACTAAATCTTCTTTTCTAAAAACTCCAATTTCACCATTAGGGCAAGGGTTCAAATCCCAATGGGACCAATTAAATTCCAATTAATTTTGCTATCAACCGGAATGACTCCAAACTTCTAATCAACTAACCTAAACTCCTTGGGTCTTGCAACCAACATTAATCAAGTCTCAACGAAGGCCGAAATGACCCTCAAGCCCTCGAAAATCCTCAACCTCCGGTAGGGAGCAAAATACCAAAATACCCTTTAAAGGTTTAAAGCACTCTAACGGCCCATCCGAACATCCGCATAATGTCCCAAAACTCCTGGAAACCGAAATAGAAAACCGGGCCGTTATAATACTCCCTCCTTTTAAGACTTTCGTCCTCGAAAGTCCTAATTTAAAACAACTCTATGAAACTCCACCGATTCTTAACCAACCAAGCTCCCGATTAAGATAACACAAATCTTTCTTTGAAACCGAACCCTCTTGGGTTCCCAAAGGCTCAAGCCCAACAGACACCGTAGTCCGCCACGAACTATCTCAACCAAACCGAACTAACACCGAGCTTCAAGAAAACATGCGATAACTAGTCGGTGAGCCACATCCTCGACTCGCACCAACTCTCAAACGGTCTTACGACTCTAGGGCTCACTTATGCTTGCTAACCCAACTCTAACGCTCTCTGGCGCTACTCTCAAAGAAACTCGTGGACAGTCACAGCTCTAAAACTCTACGCCACGCTCCGGCAGAACTACTCTGAATGCTCATAGTCGTTATCAAACACCTCGACCCTTCACCATGCCGATTAACAACCGAACCTCCCAGATTCATAAACTAAACGGCCTACTCATACTTCGCAAGAGATCTGCGAACCCCCACTGTTGCCTACAATCCTTAACGAAATCCAATTCGAACCACCAACCGTGGTGATCCCTAGGCAACCTTCTCCAACTAGCATGCGCCCACAACAATAAAGCAACCATCTTACGAGAAATCAAGCACCAAAGCCAAGGGGCACTTTTTCGGTTCACCAAGCGGCTACCACCACTCACACTAGCTGAAACTTCACTTCGCCCGCCACCTCGAACGACAAGGTCCAGAAATGTGCTCCACTCACCAAACTAATAAACCGGAGCCCCTCATCGGCCGACAACAAACTTTCCAATGCAATCCGATCAGCCATCGCCTAGGTGAACATCGCCAGACAGAAAACAAACAACATTCCTCTCACGGAAACCTCGAGCAAAGAAAGAATAAAACATCACGCGGCTACTAGCAACACAATAGCGGAGGATAACAACTCAAAGGTTTTACCAACCAATGCCACGGCACCACCGTGCCAACCCACTCAAGCGTGACTCGGCTAAAACGCCAATCGCGAAGGCACATCAACTAGGGACGAAACCCAAGAAGGGCTTGCTCTCATGAAACTCAACTCAAGTCTTACAACGAGTGAACCTCGTCTCCAAACCGCCACTCAACTCTTAAGTCCATCCGTCGCTCTATGGACTTCCTCCTTTTAAGCTTAGACCCATCTCAACTTCCAGCCTAGGAACTTCACACACACGAAACAATAGCGAGGGATAAGGATAGCGTCGACCTCAAGCTGGCGGATCAAGAACAATACGAGTCGGCAAGACTACCTCAAAAGTTAAAACTCGAGGCCGGCATCCACGGTGCAACTCAACTACCAGAGAACTAAGGGGGGGTCTACAAGCTCCAAAGATCCAACAACCATCCGCCAACAACTCAAGCCCCAGGAACTGGGCCGGCTTTCGCCCTGCGCGGAACAAACAACTTTCCGCTTGCTAACAAACAGACGCGCAGGACACACTCGCTAGGGCTGATCGCGCGCTACTCGATCAACTACACAACTCGGGAGCTAAGCTAACTCCTCCTCTACAGAACGATTTCCTAGCAAGCGGACTTCCAAGGACAAGCGAATTTCACACACACGCCATTGTCTCGCTCAATCTCAACAGTAACAACCACCAACTCTTCTCGGAAGAAACATCCAAGGGTTCCTCAATCGCTTGAACCACCAACTAAGCACTAGCGGTACTTACTCAACCGCTGAGGCGGAGGCCAACTCCCAAAACTACCTGACTAGGAACAAGTCCTCAGGGCGACGCCAGCTTGGTCGAACCAAGCTAGCCCTAGAAAACAGCAAAGGAACCAAACCTTGGCCAACGCCAAGCACCACCTTGCTAAGAATTCTATAAACCAACGCGGAGGTTCTAAGAACAACTCTAGCTTGTCAACCGCCTACAAGCATCCAAAGAACTCAACCGAGGAACACCGCCTGGTCCGACCGAGCTCCGTGAGGCTCTCCACAACTTAGGGTTCCTCCGATCACCCTCCAACTCATACTCGCCGACAAACGGTCTAACAGACATCTGGCTACACGAGCACAACTCCCTTCAGCATCTCAACTATGCTAGCCAAAAGCTCTTCCTTGCCACACCTGAAGCGAGCATGGGGCGTTGCTCCACAAAATCTAGAATGCGCCTTACCACACCGATGCAATGAGCTGGCTTGACGATCAGAGCTCGACCTACGGCCGCGCCGATCGCGATCCCTAGATCGCCCCGCTCGGCGAGTCTGCTAAATACCAGAGTGGGAACTACCGGAAGACCCAATCTTCCTTTTGCTCAAAGCATCAGCCACATCGTAGCATCTACCCAGGGTAAGGGTCCGAACGACACTCTCTTAGCCGTGACGGCCAGCAACTCCGCGATTTTGCTACCATCGCCCTGGATCAGTTCCAACTGAACTCCAACCATCGATCAACAAGAAATGCCTCTACCTGTGTCAAGGGCCAACTAGCATAACTTGCCTACGCAACAACCAAGCTACGCAAGACGGCAGAACCTCTCAACCCAAGTTAGGGCACTTGCCAAGAACTAAAGTCCTAACTCCTCGGAATCGAGCACCGGTTTCACAACCCGAAACCCCTCGTGGTTCTTGAAAAATCCACCACGGAACGAGCTACACAAAAGTACACCGGCGTGTACAGCTCCAACTTGGCTCCTTAAGATCCAAACCAACAAGTATTCTCACACAAGGCAACTTTTGCCTCCCAATAGAGCCACTTCTAGCAAAGGAGCAACAAGAGTTCAACCCACTCAGGGTCAACTCACCACTTTAATGCCACATTGGTCGACTCACTCTTACCAGAGCTTAACTACACCAATCGACATACCTCATACCAATGTGCCCACTAAATGCTCCACTCAACCATCCAACTCATGGCTCTAACATCGATCAACCACGCATCATCGATGCCAACCCTACTCATATTAGGGTAACTCCAAGGGTAGTCGAAACACACTACCAACAAGTCGGCTCACAAGCCCACACACAAACGCGAGAACTCCGGACGTGCTAGCCCTCACCAACCTACAACATCCTTTGCACCCATCTCTCGGTGACCTCAAAAGCTCCTACTTTTCCCTCGAACGACCTCACACTTGTAGTTCTCTCGACTACCACCGAGCTAGATTTCTTAAGCAATCCAACAGATGCAACTCGTAAAAACGGGTACAAGGCTGGTGGGGTGCTATACTCAGTGCGGGCATGGAACCATCCGCACTGAAGTGCCATCCGCCCGAATCTAGGCCTCCTCTCAAAGCTTGGTGCCAACAGCACAACATCCTTTACAACACAAATCAGCCCAAAACAAGTTTTATGCCCCTCTAAGGATAGGGAAGGTCACACTCCAAGTGACGGCAAAGGCACTCAACACAAGAGTCCAAACACTCGAGCGGCCTAAACTCGGCATCTCGCCTAACAGACATGCCACGGCCTACTCCTACATCCCACTCGATGCTCAACGAATACTCAAGCCAACCCTCGGGTGGCGCACCTAGCTCCACACGGAACATGCTAACAGAAGGTGCTTCTCTCTAATCTTGGTGAAAACCACGGACGGATTAAGTCTCGACAAGCAAACCCACACCACCGCTCAAGCTACGAGGGTACTAAAAGAACTGGCCGCAAAATGATCGCAGCTTGCAGGAGGACAAGATGTCTCTACATCTTCCTCAAAAGCTACTAACTTGGCACTTGCCAATCGACCAGGGTGGTGGTGGAGACTCTGTGGTCCGCCTCTCACGGGGACTTCCACCACCACACTATCGTGCATCAAACAACACGAGAACGGCACGCCACAACCTCGTAACATCAGTCATCGGCCTCTCAACACGAGTCATCCCAACACTTGGATGATAAACTCGATCTGGCCAACCACCTTGCTACTAGCAAAGAGGTCTCAAAACATCCACTCTACAAAGCTTCCACTTGCCAAACTCGGCGGCTCGATCAATGCCAACTATCTTATCAAAGATAAACTCGCTGATCAAGCCCTCCCGAGAACCTCCTGGGCTACTGGAACTACAAGGAGGGGTGTCTCCTAAATAAACTCTACCGGTGGGCTATCTATGCCCAAGACTCCTCACTACGCGCTACAAAGCTGCGCTTGGGTCTCCGCTCTCTGTTAGCTAAAAGACTTGCCATCAACTTCCTCATGGTCGGAGCACACTGCGCTCAAGGAGTCTCACTCGAGGCGTGCTAGCCTCTCCCCCTCCTCTAGGCAACTCAACCGCCAGGGCCAACTCGCCAACGGGCTAAACAACCACTCGACGCGGCCTCAACATCCATACAAACTGGCCCAACTCCTCGGTCGGACATGCCAAGCGCCCCCGCTCCTCTAAGTGCAATCAACCTACTAGCGATCCACACAAGCATAAAAGCTAGCCCACGCTGGGCTCTCACCGCCAAACAAGGGTAACACATGTATACTAGATGCGAGATTGTAAAATAAAACCCTTAGCTTAATGAACTCGGACAAACCCGACGTACGCATGAGTGCCGATGATCATGGGGGCAACAACCCGCAGCGAGTTAGTCTCTGCAGAATCTATGACTCGTGCTCGATACCAATCTGTAAGAACCCGACCCAAAATACGGTCCTAAACCTAGGTTCTCACTCGGCATGCAAGTTAAAATACTTCATCAAGCGGTTTAGTGCTCATATTTAAAACCTTTCAAAACATTTAGAAACGGGAATGCATAAAACATAATCAACAATTTTGTTTAAGAAAAACCAACGAAGTAAAACAAGCTCGCGAATATATAAAAACATTCAAAAGCAGTTCAAACAACTTTTTTATAATGTTTCCCCTAGGACTCTGCCCATCTACATGTCTTTGAACAAATATGCAAACAATAAAGACAGAGTGCCTGGCAGCTCCCATGATCATTCGGCTCCCTCCGCTAGCCGCCCCTGTCTTTGCCCCAAGTTACCCGTGGAAAACCACAGAAATAAGGGTGAGTATAAACATACTCAAGAAGAATCCAACCGGGTACAATACGATACTTCAATCATCTAGCACCCTAGTATACATGCAAACAATTACCAACATGCATCATAGCTCAACGAGCTTACAAGGCGAACTGAATCTCGGAAGTCTCCTACTTCCGGCCTAATGATTGGCTCTCATAACCAATCCGGGACATCTTCGAGGGTCTTTCTCCTCGGCCAATTGATCAGCTCAAAAACCGATCCCAAAGATGTCCGACACCCTCGAGGGTCTTTCTCCCTCGACCATATGATCACTCAAAAGCCAATCCCAATGGGTGTCCTCAGGGCCTCTTACCCTCGCTAATAAGTGCCGACTATCGGGAGAGTACCCAAGTCCGGCTCTAAACAGAAGGAATCGGTGTACTCACGAACATTAGCCCGGGGAGCTCTCCAACCGGCGACTAACGCGTGCAGGCGCGCACACCGCATGCTTTGCAACCGGCGTAAATGTGGGGGCCTAAGTACAAACTACGCGGGCCGGTATGCATGCCTAATGACTCGGAAGCGGTGTCATCGAACACGTGAGTGCGAGGCCCTCAAGACTCATCTGCGGCAACTGTACCACCGACTGAAGCTAAGAACCAGGCCAAGGCAGCTTGCACCGCTGGTAGGGTTCCGCTCTAGCAGCTACAACTAGGCTTATGCCGATGTGGTAGCTAAATCCACATCATTTCGCCGGGAGGAAGCAATGTACGTTATGCTTCGCTCTACTCCCGACCGGTGGGGACAAGGTACGTTATGTCCGCTCTCACCTCTAGATGATGACAAATTTCTAACACACTAGCTAGAGTATAGAGTAAATGATTCTGGCTAAACATACATAATCATCATCAATCATACATAACCTAGCATGATACTACGAACTTAAAGGGGAATCTCAAGCATGCTGGAAGAACAATCCTAGCATGGCACTAACATGTACAAACAAGCAAACATGCTAGCAGGAATGCAATCACAAGTCATCCTATCCACTAATCATGTTCATAAAAGTAAACATGCATATAAGGCACGATCAAGAAAGCATCGCAGGTCCACACAACCACGGTAAGGAATCCTTACCAAAACGACGAGCGTAAATAACCTTCACAATCAAATAATGACCCTCGAGCTTTAAAGCTAAACCGAGCAACCTAAGCATTTTAAAAGCATCCTAAATAAATATACAATCTGACCAGCAGCCTTAAAAATCTAAAAGGGGTAGGTTCGGGAATTACCAACCGAGAAGGCACGGGGTCTCGCAGTAGTGAGGGCGATTTTGGGCGTTCTTTGTGTGTAAATGGGCGCTGGCGCTGGCTGGGCGCTTAACGGCGCGCAAGGCCTTATGGGCGCTGGCGCGGCAGAGGACGGCATCTTGGCGCTGGCGCGCGCGCGATCGCGACAGTGGCGCAGCGCTGTGCGGCGCGGACGCGACGAAGCGCACGGCACGCAGACGCGACGACAGCGGTGGCTGGGCGCGGCGCGCGGCGAGGGCGACGATGCTGTGCGCGGCGTGGCGGCGGCTCGTGCGGGGACGGCGCGCGCGCTGGGCGGCTTGGTGCGGAACGGCGCGCGACGCGTTTGGGGCTGGCGAGGCGCGCGATCGGGCGCGCTCGGCATGGCGCGGCGTAGGCGCGTGGGCACGCTGGGCATGGGCTGTGCCTGGTCTGGCGGCTCGTGCGCTGGCTGGGTGCACTGGCCGCCTGGTGCGCTCTGGCCGAGCAGTGGCTGAGCTGGTGGTGCGGCTAGGGCGGCTAGGGTTTCTTGGTGAGGTCGGCTAGGAGAGAGAGAGAGAGAGAGAGAGATTTTTCCAAAACAAGGGGAATAGGATTTTCTTTCCTTTTCCTAATTTAAATGGGTCTAAAATCCCTTCCCAAGGCTTTCTCTTGCGGGTCGGCTAAAGAAATTTTTTCTTTTTTAACTAAATCTTCTTTTTCTAAAAACTCCAATTTCACCATTAGGGCAAGGGTTCAAATCCCAATGGGACCAATTAAATTCCAATTAATTTTGCTATCAACCGGAATGACTCCAAACTTCTAATCAACTAACCCAAACTCCTTGGGTCTTGCAACCAACATTAATCAAGTCTCAACGAAGGCCGAAATGACCCTGAAGCCCTGAAAATCTTCAACCTCTGACCGGGGAGCAAAATACCAAAATACCCTTAAAGGTTAAAACAGCTCTAACGGCCCATCCGAACATCCGCATAATGTCCCGAAAACTCCTGGGAAACCGAAATAGAAAACTGGGCCGTTACAAATAAAAACTTAAAACATAAACTCAGAGTTTTCAAACAGCTGGTTTCCATGATCAGCAGCTCCTTCTTCAGCCATCCTGTCTCGCGCCCTGGTTACCTATGGAAAACCACAAAATAAGGGTGAGTAAAAAGAATTACTCAATAAGAATTCCCCACCAAGGTACAATAAGATATAACTGGTCATCTAGTAGAGTGTATGCAAGCTATGAATATAAACACAGAAGAGAGCACATCACTTTAATCCATACATATACCACGGATGCCATCTTAAGGTCTTATCCAGGTCTTTCAGGTATGTCCTAAGGGTATTTTGGTGGCCGTTAAGGCCGTTTCTATATTTTTCAGCTGTTAATATTTTTGGATGGTCAAATGTAGGGTTTGGTTGTTTTTTGGATGTGTTTGGGCATGGGGAGATGCTAAAGTAAAATTGTGGTTTTAAAGTGTTGCTGTTGGGTTTCGAACCCGGCTGGCCAAGGAGTCAGAGGTGTGGTCCTGCCAGTTGAGCCACCGGTTGCTTTTGTTGCTCATTCCGCAGTATGTCTTGGTTTTCTTTGGTTTTGGGATTTAGGTGAGTTTGATTAAAAGAGAAAAGAAATATGTTTTCATTCTTTTTGCTTCTCCAAATCCTCTTTGCCGCCCCCATTCTCCCAAGATCTCCTTCCCGTGTGTCTTCTCCCAAAGCTTCGCCGTCTCGTTCGTCCCGAGTAAGCATTCTCGATCCTTTGTTCTCTTCTTCTCATTTGGGTGCTATTCTTGCTGGCCGAGAGAAGAAGAAATTGATTTTTTTGGTGTTGTGCAGCCAGCCGAGCAGCAGCCCAGCCGAGCAGCCCCTGCAGCACCGTCACATGCCCTTCGCCTGCAGCGCTCAGTCGATCGCTTAGCCGATCAGCCCCTGCAGCGCCGTCGCCCAGCCCTTCGCCTGCAGCAGCCGGATGGCATCGTAGCAGCAGCTGTCGCCCGCGTCGCGTCGCCCGTCCGCGCATAGCCCAGCGCGCCTAGTCCCAGCGCCCAGCGTAGCATCGCCGTCCGCGCGCAGCCCCAGCGCCCGCGTCGCTCGATCTCGTCTGGCGCAACGCCAGCGCCCGTGTCGTGTCGCCTAGCTCAGCGCGACAGCCGCTCGCTCGCGCGCAGCACTTCTTGCTGCACCGGCACGCCCAAGAGCGCGCCTAACGCCGCTGCGGCCGCCCGCCGTCATGAAGCGCACCTACCGCACCAAAGACGCCAAGAAGCGCCAGCCAGCGCCGTGTAGCTCGTCTGTCCGCGCGCCAGCCCCTGCCGTGTGAGTTGCTCCCGAACTGAGCCCTACTTGTATTATTATTTTAGACCTATAGGTTGTGATATTTGCTACTATTTGTTAGGTTCCCGTTATCTAGCTCGGGTTCGATTGCAGCATAGGATCTTTGTGTGTTGTTGCCTTCCGACCAAAGTAAGGATTTCTTACCGGAGTTGTGTGGGCCCTACGATGTATTCTGTGATTGTTGTTTGCATCCTTGCTTATGTTTATCAGCATGTTAGTGGATAGGTGCTCTGTTATGAATTCCGACTGGCATGATTCTCGTATTGTTTCTCATGTTAGTTCCATGCTAGGTTGTTCTGTTTTGGCATGCTCGTTATCTGTTCTTGCTTCGTAGTATCATGCTAGGTTCATTGTCTCTGCTGAGCACGTATTAGATTGTTTGTTGTTACCTGTTTATAGTTTAGAATTCTGATAGGTAGCATCATCCGCGCGAGGATGCATAAAGTAACTTGCATCAGTGGCAGGGACGTGCGAGGCAGTACTCCTTCCCTGATCGGTCGTTAGGGTTTAGCTAACCCTAACGGAAGCCCAGTGCAATCTTGGGTGAGGGTGGCAGACTATTAAACGCCCCAACAGTCGGGGGAATGACTAGGCATTGCCATGTCCCCAGCAGTCGACACGTCCTCAGCGTGTCGGCAGTAGCCCTTGATTGCCACCTGATAGGGCAAGGACCGTTTCCTGGTGTAAGCCTACCACGGCCGGTTTCTTAGCCTTAGGTACGATGGTACAGGCTGACATAGTCATAGTGTCCTGGTCTCACACCACTATGTTCAATGACACCGATCCAGAGATTTGTTGGCATGCGTACTGGTGTTTTTACAGCTTGTTAATTCGGAAAATCACTAGGGTTAGGTGTGACACAGCAAGCAAGGCTCTCTCACTAGGCAAACGACACGCCTTAAGCAACAACGAACTTTAATTGAAACATCAAGACCTCAAAAAAACTCAAAAGGTTAAGCAACCTTGGGAAGGCAACAAAAGCTATTGTACTAACTAACCACTGCCTGTTGGTAGAACAACCAACACTCGAGCTTAACAGCCAACTCGAACTCTTTCAGGGACAAAATCTTCCCAGCAACTTACAACCGACTTGCGACCCTTAACCAAGAGGGACATACCAAGAAAAGGAACTCCTCCACCTCTCAACCATCGCGCCCAAGCAAAAGTGATGAACCATAATTGAGCTGATAAGGCAACTCTACCTGAACACCATAACGAACAACTCCACTTATGGTCTCCAACCACTACCTCAAGACTTACAACATCCTAAGGGCAAGCCTCAGATACACAGAACCCCAACTTGGCAACTAACAACAAACTTCGACCGAGCAATTGGGAACACACTGACCGGGTCTGACTGAGCTCGCAAGGATCTCCCCGAGCTCAGGGTCCTTCCAACGACCCTCAGACACACACTGCCGTAAATACAGTCTACCAGCCAACGACTAAACAAGAAGAAACCTTCATCTTTAAAACATCTGTGCTTGCTGACTCCATCTAACTGGATGCAAGGGTAAGAGACCAGACACACTGCAAAATGTGTCGTCCTCTTACTCAAAGCATCAGCTACCTCGAAGCCTTACTCTGGGTAAGGACCCCCGCCATACCCTTAACAACACCAGTTAACTACTGCATGGTTTCTAGTCAACCACGACTCGCTCGGTCCCAACTGGCTCTAACGAAACAACAACAAGGATGCTTACCATCCAGGGTCACGATCCAAACTAACAACTCTTGTCTGATGACAAGTAATCCCACGACGAGCTAAATACATCCACAAACTCAAGCTAAGGGCACTTGTCAAGGTAGTATCCTTTAACTTAAAGCCCAACTTCTCCGAAAAACTGTGCACCTTTCCGCTTCAAGCGAATCAGCTTTAATGTGTTTTTCGGTAACCACCCACACCGGAAACAAACTACTCACAGGTACACATATGGATACAAATATTGGTCATCACAAGAGACCAAGGTCTAACTTACTCTCATAGAGCTACCATCATTCGACTCCCATCCGAGTCACAACCAACAATGAACACTAAGGGCTCACTCTACACATTCTAACTTTAGCTTTTACCCAACTCTAGAGTAAACTTAGGGGATGTTACCCTCGGTCATCCCTAGCACGTCTTTTCTCTCGTGGCCATCTGACTACCACTAACTAAGTCACTTATGCTACCTCAACAGGTGCAACCACTCGCACTACAAGTGCGGCGCTTGGAGAACATGCTGAACTTCCAAGTAAATTATACGAACCATCTGCACCACAGTGCGAACTGGGCCCAATCCTAGGCATGCACCCAAACTTGATGGTAAACGAGCATTCTCCAACCACATCACGACGTGCTACTAGATCCAAACTCTAGGCCATGCCAGAAACTGGCCGATAAGTCACTTCCTCTTGTGACAGCAACACCAACAACTCGCACAGGGACTCCTAGACTCATCAATTTGGTCTTGCCATCTCAACTATCAGACATGCTCGAGATGTTCTCTTGAAACTCTGCTCGATGCTCAGCGAGTAACGCTCTAACCAAAACCCTCATGGTTGCTGCAGACTACGCTCTGGGAGTAGCGCTCGGAGGTAGGACAGTCTCTACTCCTCCTCTCGGCAACTAGCAACTGGGCCACTGGTGGCCTACGGGTTTGGCCAACCCTGGATGTCGCCTCATCTACAACTGGCTCAACACCAACTCCTTGGTTGGCAACACTTGACGTCGCTGCTTCTCCACGTGTGATCGGCACACTGGCAATCTACACTCAACCACTACGAGCTGGTCCACACTTGGACCTTTACTGCCAACAACAAACTGAAACAAGTATGCTAGATGCAGGTATTGTAAACTTAAACCCTTAGCAATGAACTTAAACACATACCTGGCGGCTCTTGGAGTGCTGATGATCATGGGATACAACGACCTAACTCAGTAGGTCAGTCTATAGAATCTATGACTTTGAGCTCTGATACCAACTGTAAAGACCCGACACTAAATGGTACTAAATAGTCTTTACTTTAAGATGTTTACTCATTAAAACAGGCAATAGACTTAAAATCAAAACATCTTTATAAAAGAATTGAACTTAAAAACTTCTTTGAGTTCACAAGTAAAATCAATAAAACAAGCTTCTGGCTAGAGTTAATTTAAAACAGTTACACAACTCTTACAAATTCCAATACAAGTACCCTAAGACACTTTCATGACTAGAATGAAAAGACTCAAGACATGCAGCGGCCTTTCCCATGATCCATCAGCTCCTCCTCTAGCCACCTCGATGCTGTGCCAAGTTACCTGGTGGAGAAAACCACAAAAAGGGTGAGTACAAAGCACTCAGTAAGGATCCCACAACCAGGGTACAATACGCACAACAAATCCTCTAGCATCCTAGCATACATGCATCAAACAAGAACATGGCAGTTGCATCAGCTTACTTATCAGGATAAACAACATCAAGGTCTAGACTCAAAGCTAGACAGGGTTAGTACACACTAGGCTAACAAACAGGAGAAACAGCTACGCAATCTCAGAGGTTGTAACAGTACAGCAAGCAAGGTTAGCACACACTGGATTAACTAAGGGCAACAACACACTAGGCTAGTCCTGGACTGCAACACACTGGGCAGCCTTGAACTGCAACACACTAGGCAGTTCTGCTCAACCTGATTAGCATCACACTGGGCTAATAGGGGACAGCAACACACTGGGCTAGTCCTAGAGCAACACGGGTAGCAACACACTGGGCTAGTCTGGGATCAGCAACACACTAGGCCAATCCTGAAACTGGTCAGCACACCTTGGGCCAACAAAGGGACAACACACATTGGGCTAGTCCCAGACTGCAACACACTGGGCAGTCCTGATCAACCTATTCAGCAACACACTGGGCTTACAGGGGACAACAACACACTGGGTTGTCCTCCTCAACCTGATTAGCAACACACTGGGCTAACAGAGGACAACAACACATTGGGGTATCCTGGACTACAACACACTGGGCAGTCCTGAGCAAACTGAGCCAGCACACAACTAGACTGTCACTCGGGACTCCCTAACGACTCTAACACATTAAGCATCCTAGAATTACAGAGTATATCAGCAATAGATCTAGGATACTAGAGTACATGCATACAAGATAGGCATTCAATGAATAGGAGAGCACAGTGGCAGGGAACAACAATCTACATGCCAACACCCTAGCAACAATTCAGGGAACTCTAGCCTCAAACATGCTTAACATACATATTCAGCAGAACATACACAACATACAATCAAGATCACAAGCAACAAGGAATAACAGAACTAGGCATGTTCAAGAACAAACATCCTCCAGGGTACCTCCATGAACCTAAAACTAACAATAAGTGTATCCCAGACAACCTGCAGAAAGCCTGTCCACTAACAGTCCAGCAAACATACAGTTCAGATCAATAGGAAAACACAAGATAACCAGGAACGTGTATTATTAGCAACAGAACATCCTCCAGGGAACCTGCAAGAACCTATCACCAACAACATATATATATATACACACACACACTCCAGACAACCTGCAGAAAACCGATCCACTAACAGTTCAATATATATAAACACACAACTAGGAGATATCATTGCAGTGCGCAGGGCCCACACAACCCCGGCAAGGAACCCTTACCTGCCAACAGTAGAATCCAAACCCAGAAGAAATCCTTAAGCTGCAGAACACCACACAAGCTACCCTAACAATCAGAACAACAAGTTACAAACTGTAACAGCCCAGTTTTCTATTCCAGTTTTCGAGGTGCCTTCGGTTCAGATTCGGTTGTTGGTTGGGCCATTAGAGCTTTTTAACCCTTAGGGGTATTTTGGTCTTTTTGCTCCCCGGGCAGGATTTGTGGATTTTTAGGACTTCGCGGTAGCTCCTGCCTTTGTCGAGGCTTGTTTGTTGTTGGTTGCGAGTCCCAAGATGTTTGGGTTTTGGCAAAGTTATTGTTGTTTGAGTGCTTCCTTTGGGATTTGAGCCCTTGCCCTTAATGTTAAATTGGGAGTTTGATTTAAGTGAGTTTTATTTTTTGGAAAAGGTTTGTGTTCACACGAGATTTCCGGAGAAATTTGGTTTCGTGGAGTTGAACTTGAACTTGAGATGAGTTTGTGCGAAAGTGGTTCGATCTCTATGCTTGATCCTCTGATTCGTTCTCTCTGAATGGATGTTCTTGGTATGAAGAGCAATTTGAAGAACAAAATATGTGTTCTTCGTATACAACTGCTCGTTTATGGAACTATTTGTCTTTCGAAGTAATTTTAACCTTCGAAACGGCGTTTGATCTTTAGAACCGTGGAGAGACCTCAACAAATGTGAATTCCATCTCTAGTTCCAAAAATTTTCCACCCCTTGAAATGAAGAGAACTCCTCTATTTATAGAGTTCTCATGCATCGTGGGCTTGGGCCCTAATGAGCTTTTGGGCCTGGCCCATGGGCTTGGCCTTTTGGGCTTGAAATTCATGGTTCGGTTTACTTGGTTTGGTTTTATTTTGGCCAAATTCAAGATAAACCAATTTATTTATTTAAATTAATTTTTAGAAATATTGTCCCAAAATTTAATTTAATTTCGCCATTAAATTTGAGATAACGACGTGGCAGCTTGTAATTGACCGAAATTTCTCAGTCAACAAATGCCCCCTATATTTGGATAAAATTTAAATTCTATAATTTTGATAGAATTAATTTTATCAAATATGAAATTGGGGTAAGATTTGAGTTACACCAATTATTTTGAACAAATTCTACTTAAATTGGAAGTAAAATTCGAAGAGCAATTTTCAATCTAATTTCATGGGATTGATAGTGTGAATAATTTCTTTGACTTGTAAACTCAGGGAAGAATTTGATAAAATGTTTGAAATTTAGTAGAATTATGGCTCTACTTAATTTCGAATTGACTTTATGGCGATACCAAATTTCAACCCAATTTGTATTTGAATCGGAAAAATTGGAATCATGCCAACATTTGAGATAAAAATTAAAATTCTATAATTTGGATAGAATCGAGTTTGAATTGATGTAAATAAATTTTGAATCCAACTTAAAGTATCTGAAGTTGTATCCAAAGTATTTAACTTGCATGGAAGAGAACTTGATTGCCCCCAAGAATTTGGCTAAACAAGAAAATAAATTTAATTTAACTTTTTTTTTAAGAAAATTTAATTTAACTTTAGATTCTAGATTGCACAACTTTAAATTTGAGAAGTTCAAACTCAACCTGATGGTTGCTAAAAAGTTTTTTTTTTTTTTAAGCCAAATCTTGAGCAAAATAAAACTTAGAATAAATTTGATTTTTTTTTAAAAGGCGAATCTTCACAATTGCTCTATGTCTAACGTCCAAGATTCAATTTGTTTAAAAAACCTATTAATCTTTTTGTTGAGATTTTTTTTAACCAAATACATGATTTTTTTTTCAAATTAAAAAAAAAAAGAAAAAAAAAGAATAATAATAACAAACTTCAAATGGATTTCATTTCTGTTTAAAATTCAAGATATTTTATTGAAGGCTTTCTTTTCTAAAATATTCAAATCAAACTCAAGAGGTTAGATAAAGATTTGGTAGCATTAAAATTATCCTAAATTCAAAAGAATATCACATTTATCTCAAAATTTGAAGTTTTAAAACAAAAAATCCAGATTTGTTGCAAGTATGGATTGGATCTCCAAAACTCTCTATAAATACCGACTTCTCAATTCTATTTTATTCACCCCTTAGAGCATTTAGCCTGTCAGCCGCTGGAAAACACCTGCAATCGTTAGTTTTGTTTTTGGGTGAGACTTCAAAATTCTTTTCTGTCAATGGACTGAGGTGAAAGAAGATTTTTTTTTTGAAAGAAAAATTGAAAAATGGCTGTGAGAAACAAAACTAGGGTTTAGGTTTCTTTTCTTTTTCTTTTTTTTTATTTACAAACCAAAATGGGTCCTAACCATTAACTCTTTTTGTCCTGTTTTTTTTTAAATCTTGTCAATCTGTTTCTTTTTTTTTTTCCATATGTGGTTCTTTGTATTTTTGTATATTTTTTTCATGTCAATCTGTTTCTTTTTTTTTTCATATATGTTTCATTATATATGTGTATATATTTGTTTTGTAATTAAAACAAAAGTGCAGAGAAAGTAAAATGTTTTTTTTTTTCCTTTTCCTTTTTTAAATGATTGTTTTTTTTAGTTTTAAAATAACCACTTTTTCTTTCTTTTTTTTTATTCTAAACATGTTTTCCTTATTCAAAACACTTTTTTTATGCTATATTTTTTTATTCTAAAATTAAACTATGGAAAATGAATTTTTTTTTATAACTACATTTTTTTCCTTTTTTTTTTTATTCTAAACACTTTTTTTTCTTCAACATTTTCTTTTTCTTTTTCTTTTTTTTTTTTTAATGTTTGTGTTCGAACTTTCGATTTTTTTTTTTTTTTTTTTACAACTATTTCATTTAAGAACCTTTTTTTTTTTTTAAAATCGTTGATATGGATGCCCCATTCGGAATGATGTTATGGACGACTCTTGTCGTACTGATGCTATAAAATGACCCTTGTCGTACTGATGCTAAAAAAATGCACCCTTGTCGTGATGCTATAAATGACCCTGTCGGAATGGTGCTATAAACGGCCCTGTCGGAATGGTGCTATGAACCGCCCTGTCGGATTGACGCTATGAACGACCCTGTCGGATTGACACTATGAACGACCTTGTCGGATTGACGCTATGAATGACCCTGTCGGATTGACGCTAAAAATGACTGTGACGAACCCGACCCAAAACATGGTCCTAAACCGGGGTTCTCACTCAGCATGCAAGTTAAATATGATATCAAGCGGTTTAGTGCTCATATTTAAAAATCATTTCAAACATATGAGAAGGGGGAACCCTTAAAACATAAACCACAGTTTTCATTTAAACCATCCAACGAAGTAAAACCACCTGGCCAGTATTTATAAAATCATACAATACAATTTAAACAACTTTTTAAACAATGTTCCCCTAGGACTCATGTCCATCTACATGCTGAATAAACAATGCAACAATAAATGACAGAGTGCCGGCGGCTCCCCATGATCAATCAGCTCCCTCCGCTAGCCCTCCTGGTGTTGTCCCAAGCTACCTGAAAGATAAATAAGGGTGAGTATAAAGATACTCAGTAAGAATCCCCAACCGGGGTACAATACGATACATCAGTCATCTAGCACCTCAACAAGCAAGCAAACAGCTATCAACACAGATCATAGCTCAACGAGCTCATAAGGAAAGATTCGGAACCATCGGAAGTCTCCTACTTAGGAATCATCGGAAGTCTCCTACTTCCGGCCTAATGATTGGTTCTCATAACCAATCCCGGGACATCTCCGAGGGTCTTTCTCCCTCGGCCAATTGATCAGCTCAAAAACCGATCCCAAGATGTCCGACACCCTAGAGGGTCTTTCTCCCCCGACCAATTGATTAGCTCAAAAGCCAATCCCAATGGGTGTCCTCAAGGGCCTCTTACCCTCGCTATATATCTGGACTATCGGGAGAGTACCCAAAGTCTGGCTCTAAACTGGAAGGAATGGTGTACTCACGAACATTAGCCCGGGGGAGCTCTCCGAACTGGCAACTAACGCGTGTGAGCGCACACAGCATGCTCTCTTAAACTGGCATAAATGCGGGGGCCTAAGGGCAAACTACGCGGGCCAGGTACGCATGCCTATGACTCGGAAGCGGTGTCACTGATCACAGTAACGCGAGGCCCTCGGCGCTCATCTGTGCAGCTTGATCCACCGACCTGAAGCTAAGAACCGGTCAAGGTAGGCTTACACCGTTGGCAGGGTTCCGCTCTAGCAGGCTACAAACTAGGCTTTGGCCGGAGTGGGTAGCTAAGTCCACAACCGGCGGGTCGGGGGGGGGGGGGGTAGCAAGATACGTTATGCTACGCACACTTTAGTCCCGACCTGAGCTAAATCTACCTTAGCGACCGGGGGGGGGAAGCAAGATACGTTATGCTTCACACACTATTCCCGATCAGTGGGGACAAAGTACGTTATGTCCGCTCAGCCTCTAGATGATGACAAACCCTACAACTCTATCTAAGAGTACAGAGCAAAAACAATGATTCCTGGCTAGCAAGCAATGACCGACAATATCCACATTACCTAGCATGATACTACAACTTAAGCTGGAATCAATAGCATGCTGGCAGAACAAACCTAGCATGGCACTAACATGTAAAATCAGGCAAACATGCTAGCAAGAAATCAATCAACTGCTCTATCTCTAACATGCTCATAACAATCAGCAAACAAGCAAGGCATATCGAGATATATCGCAGGGTCCACACAACCACGGTAAGAAATCCTTACATGGGACAAGCAGAAAACAATAATTATAATAAATCTACGAACGAATCCTCGAGCCTCTAAACGATCCCGAACAGCCTGAACATCAAACAAAGCACCCAAATCAAATACATAAACAGCCCAATAAATCAACAACCAGCAGCCAACAATTCAGAACCCAACGAAGAAAAGACTCGGGAAATACCATCCGAGAAGCCACAAGGCTCGGGCCAAACCAACACACACAAGCGGTCGCCGGCGCAGGCAGGAGTAGGGCTGGCCGGCGCGCAGCATCGGGCGCGCTGGGGGCTCGGACACGGGCGTAGAGGCACGATGGGGCGCTAGGGCGCAAGGCACGGACGCAGGGGCGCGGGAGAGGAGCTGGCTGGCGGCCGCGCCTTGGCGCGGCTCGGCGGCAGCGATGGGGGCGGCTCGGCCGGCGATGATGGGCGCGCGGCGCGAGCTTAGCAAGCACAGAGGGGCGCGCGAGGCGGCACGCGACGCGGCGGGCTCGGGCGCGCTCCGGCACGCGGATCTTTGTGCGAGGGACGGCGAGCTACAGGGGGCACGGCACGGGGCTGGGCGACTCGGACCAAGGCGAGCTGGATCAAGGACGGCTTGGGCGAGGCAGATCTGGTCGATGCGGGACCAGGGCGACGCGGGCTGGGCTCGGCGCTGTGCGACGCCGCAGGGGGAGATGGGCGGCTAGGCTCGCGACCATGGGCGAGCTGGGCGCCAGGGCTGGGCGACCAGGAGCTGCTCGGGCTGGGAGGTGAGGGCCAAGGGGGAGGGGGCTCGGGCTGGAAGAGAGAGAAAGGGGAAATTTGGGGAAAAAATGGATTTTGCCTTTTTTTTCTTTTTCTCTTTTATTTATTTTCCAACCTTATCCAAATAAAAATCCAATTTATCCATTTTCCAATTTTTCCAAAAATCCTTAAAATCCTTAAATCCCATTTCCCGGCTTCCTCCTTCGAGACCCGACCGAAGCAACCTTCCCAAACAACAAATCTCACTTAAATCAACCTCCCAAACCAATACTGAAGGCCCGGGCTCGAATCCCAAAGGAAACACCCAAACAACCATCACTTTGCCCAAAACCCAAATCACAATCGGAATCCCAAACGAAAAGCCCAAACATCTCGGGACTCGCAGTCCACAACAAAGAAGCCTCAACAAAGGCAGGAGCTGCCTCGAAGCCCTGAAAATCCACAAATCCTGCCCGGGGAGCAAAAAGACCAAAATGCCCCTAAGGGACAAAACAGCTCTAACGGCCCAACCGAACCACTGAATCTGAACTGGAAGCTCCTCGAGAACCGGGATAGAAAACTGGGCCGTTACAATACTCCCTCCTTATAAGACTTTCGTCCTCGAAAGTCCTAAGACGAAACGGCTCTAGGAATACTCAACTGATTCCTAGCCAACTGAATTTCTCGGCTAAAACAACACTAGCCCTCTTTGAGAACCAAACCCTCTTGGGTTCTCAAAGGCTCAAAGCCACAAAGCTAACCAATCTGCCACAGACCATCTCGACAACGAGACGAAGAACACAAAACTTGCACTGCTGCCAACGACGGGGCAAAGCTAACCACTGCTCCGATCCGCTCAAGGATCTCAGAAGGCCTACAAACCAGGGGCTCAATCAAAACCCTGCTAATGCAATACTGAACACCTCTCTACGGTGTTACTCTCAGCAAACTCGCAGACTGGCACAAGCTCCAAAACTCAACGCCACGCACTGGCGTAACTTCTCTGAAACTCACAGCTGTTAACAAACAGCCTCAACTCTACACTATGCTGGCCAAACAACTGAACCTCTCAGGTTCTAGAAACCAAACAGCCTACTCCTGCTTCACAATAGACCAGCGAACCACAAAGCTTGCCTAAAGCCTTAACGAAAAACAAACAAATCACCAACTGGCGATCGATCCAAAAAGGCAAACTTTACCAACAAACACAAGCTGAAACTTCAGCTACGACCAACCCTAAATGGCCAAAACCAGGCACAGGCTCCACTCGGCCTAGCCAACAAACAGGAGCCTCTCAACGGCCAAAAGCAAACTTTTCCATGCAAAACTACTAGCAAAGCCAAAGAGAACATTGCCAGACAAGGGAACAACCAATATTCCTCTCATGGAAAAAAAAATCTCAGGCTGCAAGGACCAAACCCTCACAGGGCTACCAGCAACTCACAACAGCTTGAGGAGAACAGTCCAAAGGCTAACCAACCAATGCCACGACACCTCTGTGCCAACTCACTCCACTGTGGCTCCGCTAAACGCCAACTGCGAAAGCACCACAACTAGAAGCAAAGCCCGGGAAGGACTTGCTCAGCAGAAAATCAACTCAAGCTCATCGCGAGCAAAGCTCGCCTCCAAGCTACCACTCAACTCTTATGTCCTACTGGCTACTCAAAGGACTTCCTCCTTTTAGCCAAGGCCTAACTCATCTTACGACTAGAAACTCCACACCCGGAACATCGCAAGGAATACGAACTGACGAGGCTATCTCCAAAGATAACACTCGAGGCAGGCATCCATGGTGCAACTCAACCACCATAGAAACTAGGGGTTCCTCAAACCCCAAAGAACCAACAACTTACCAGCAAAAACTCAACTCTTAAACTGGCTGGCTTCCGCCCTTGCGGGGACAAACAACTTTCACTAGCTAACAACACCATGCATGGACCCTCTCGCTAGGCTAACCACTGCGCTACTCTGATCAACTACACAGCTCAGAAGCTACGCTGACTCCTCAACGGGAACGATTTTCCCAACAAGCAAACTCTGAAGGGCAGCGAACTACACACACGCTCGTTGATTAGCTCAAACCCAAGGGCAACAACAACCAACTCTCTTGGAAGCAACACCCAAGGGGAAACCTCAACCGATTGGACCACCAACCAGAACTAGCAGAACTTACTCGACTGCCGAGGGAGGGGTCAACTCCCAAAACAACCTGACTAGGAACAAATCCTCAGGGCAACGCCCTCTGGCTCGAACCGAGCTAGCTCTTAAAACATCAAGAGAACCAAAACTTGGTCAACACCAAACACCAACTAGCCTCCAAAAAACTTCTGCCCAAGGCAAGGATCCGAACAGCTCTCTCAACCATAACAATCAGAAACTACGCGGCTACTACCACCGTTCTTGATCAGATCCAACTGAACTCTGACCAGGCTAAGGACCAACAAGCAAAACTTGCTCAAACAACAACCCGACAACGAGCACGGCATCCTTACAACCAAAGCTGGGGCACTTGCCAAGAACCAAAGCCTTGACAACCCAAAGGCTCGAGCACGCGGCTCCTCAACACGAACCCTTCGTGGTTCTCCAAACATAAACCACGGGCGAGCTACACAAAAGTACACCGGCGTGTATGCGGCCCAACTAGATCCAATGCCATCGGGGCTCTAACACAGGGCAACTTTTGCCTCCAAGCGAGAGCCACTACTAACCGAGGAGCAACAAGAGTCCAAACCCTCTCGGGGCCAACTCACCACGAAAAGCCACATTGGCCAACTTACTCTACAAGAGCAAATCCATACCAAGCAATCAAACCTCAAGCCAATGTGCTCACTAAACGCACTCCGATCAGCCATCCAACTCATGGCTCTAACACTGGATTCATCACGCATCCTCGATGCCAACACTACCCATACTAGGGTAACTCAAAGGGTAGCCGAATCATGCTACCAACAACTGGCTCTGAAGCTCACAACACAGGCGCGAGAACTCAAACGCGCTAGCTCTTAACTGCCTATAGCATACTTTGGTACCCAACTCTCAGTGACACTGAAAAGCTCTTACTTTCCTCTAAAACCTCATACTTGAGTCCTCTGACTACCACTGAGCTAGATCTCCTATGCAACCAAACAGGTGCAACCTCAGGAAAAAGGGTACAAGACTCGCGGGGATGCTGAACTCCGGCGGCCATGGAACCACCTGCACAACAGGGCAAACTGGCCTCAATCTAGGCCTCGTCTCAAAGCTTGGTGCCAACAGGCACAACATCCTTTACAACACAAATCAGCCTTAAACGAGCTTTATGCCCTTCTGAGGAAAGGTCACACTCCAAGTGACGGGGCAATGGCACTCAACACAAGAGTCCAAACACTCGAGCAGCCTAATATTTGGCATCTCGCCTAACAGACATGCCAAGGCCTACTCCTGCATCCCACTCGATGCTCAACAAAAGCTCAGGCTAACTCCTGCATCTCACTCGATGCTCAACAAAAGCTCAGGCCAACTCCTCGGGTGGCAACAACTAGTTCCACACTCGGAACATCCAAACAAAAGAGCTCCATTTTACTAGCCCGCTGAAATCCACAAATGGATCAAACCCTGGCAAGCAAACTCCACACTACACCCTGGCTACGAGGGCACTAAAAGAACTGGCTGCACCACGACAATAGGCTTGCAAGGGGGCAAAGATGTCTCTACATCTGCCTCAGGCCACTAACACGGCAACTTGCCAATCAATCGGGCGACTGGTGGAGACTCTGCTAGTCCACCTCTCTCAAGGGACTACCACCATCACTGCTGTACCAAACAGCACAAGAACGGCACATCTCGGCCTCTGAACTGCAGGGCATCCCAACACACGGATGCTAAACTCAAACCTAACCAACCGCTTTACTACTAGCAGCTGGACTTCCTCAAACAACGAGCTCTACAGGCATCCACTTGCCAAACTGGGCGGCTCCATCAACGCCAACAATCTCAACGGCAAAAACCTGCTGATCATGCCCTCCCGGGAACCTCTGGGGCTACAAGAGCTACTGGGGGAAAAAATGCTGAAACAAACTCTGCCAGCTAGGCTATCTGTGCCCGGGACTCCTCACTTTGCGCTACAAAGCTGCGCTGGGTCTCGCGCTCGATGGCGAAGACCTGCCATCAAATCTCTCATGGTGGAGCACACTCTGCTCAAGGAGTCTCGCTCTGAGGCGTGCTAGCCTCTACCCCCTCCTCTAGGCAACTCAACTGCCAGGGCCAACTCTGGCCAACGGGCCTAACAACCCTGGGACGCGGCCTCAACATCAATACAATCAGTCCAACTCCTCGGTCGAACATGCCAAGCGTCCTGCTCCTCTGAGTGCGATCAACACACTGGCGATCTGCACGAGCACCTCCACCCTCTCACTAGAGGAGAACCAACAACTGGGCCACAAATGGCCTACGGGAGTCTAAACTCTGCCTCCCTCTGGGTGCGATCAACACACTGGCAATCTGCACAAAGCATAAATGCTGGCCCACACTGGGGCTCTGTAAAGACCCGACCCAAAAGGGGCTCTAAATGGGCCTTTACCCCAATGCATGTATTCAAAATAAAAGACATTATGAAAAATAAATTTCGGATCCCAAGTAAAAACATAAACATTCAACAATCAAAACATACATTTCTAAAAGCATACTCTGATCAGAGATTTATTTAAACCATTTAAACATTCCACAAGTACAAATATGCTGGAATCCATAAAACGTGAGAAAACATCCTAGGGCTCCGTGCCCGTCTACATGCATTCAGGGGAATAACAAAAGTCAAGAGTCATGATATAATAAAATGGTCAGAGATGACAGCAGGATTCCATGATCACAGCTCCTCCTTCAGCCATCCTGTCTCGCGCCTTGGTTACCTGTGGAAAACCACAGAATAAGGGTGAGTAACGAATTACTCAGTAAGAATCCCCAACCGGGGTACAATACGATATACATGATCATCTAGAAGAATGTATGCAAGCTATGAATGTAAACACAGAGCGGAGCACATAGCTAACTCCACACTTGGACCTCGGATGCCAACTCAGGGTCTTAGTCCGGAAATACCACAACACACTATACGCTCTATACGGGAACAAGTCCCGGTCTCACTGTCTCATCGACGATACGAAAGGTGCAGCGCTCAAGATCCCGAGGAGCTCTCGATCCGGGCGTTGTAATGAGCGTAAGCGCGCACCGCATGCCATCAGTAAACTCTAGGGGTGCCGGGTCTAGTGGCAAGCTGCCTGTGTTTGATCACCATGCCTAACTAAATCTACGGATCGGTGTCACCGACATAGGGGTGTGAGACCTTGTAAGCCTGAGTTTTCATCCCGATCTTCAGTGTACGCCACGGGGTATTTTAGTAATTTGGTCGGGCCGTCCGTCGGGCGCGTTTATATCTTTTTCGATTGCTAAAATTATTGGATGGATTTATGAAGGTTTTTGAGGCTTTGTGGTTTGGTTTGAGCATGGGTAGATGCAAAAGTAAAAATAAAGGAATTTGTGTTGCATGTTGGGATTGAACCGGGTCTCGAAAAGCTTTGTGAGGATGCGTGCTGAGTTGAGCTATGGAGAGCTCTTGTTGCTCTTTCTCGCATCACTTCTTAGTTAACCTTGGATTTTGGAGTTTTGGTGCATTTGGTTAAATGAAATAGAATTAGGTTATTCCATCTTCTTCTCCAAAACACCTCTTGGCGCCCAAGCTCTCCATCTCCTTAGCCTTGCCGATTCTTCACCCTTGCATCTCCTTGGGTTCGATCATCATCATTAGGGTAGGTATTGATCTTCTTCTTCTTCTTCTCATCCGTTTGGTGTGCGTTTGGCCAAGTGAAAAGAGGTGTGTTGTGTGTGTTGTGTTGATTGCGTGGCCGGTAGAGTGTAGCCGAGCCAAGAAGATGATCGCCCCTGCCGTCACGCGTCCGGCCCGATCGCTCGACGCGCAGATTCTGTTCAGCAGCCTTTGCTGTTCGCCCAAGAAGACAGACGGTCGCCCCGCGCGCTGGCGTCGGCCCGCGCCGCGTCGCCCATCGCGCGCCCTCGCTGTGTCCGCTTGCGAACCGCCGCCGCGCGCCGCCGCCTGCCGCGTTCGCCGCGCGCTATGTCCTCCCTGAAGCCGCTCGCCGTGTCCGCGATCATACGCCTTGCGCGCGCGGCCAGCATGGTCCTTGCTGCCGTGCCGGCTTCGCAGCGACCCCAAGCTCGTGTCGTCGCGCGCGCGTGAGTTCCAGTGAGCTGAGCTTGTTGTTCTATTGTTGTTTAGATATTTTAGATCTTGATTATTGTTGGTTTGCTAGGTTCATTTGGCTAGTTCGGGATTGTTCATGACTTAGGATTTTGTGTGTAGAAGTCTTAGACCAAGGTAAGGATTTCTTACAGGGGTTGTGTGGACCCTGTGGTATATTTGTGATTGTTGTTTTGTATGCTGTGTATGATTACTAGCATGTTTATCTCTAGGTGCTCTGCTCGAATTCTCGATGGCATGAACTCTTGTATTGTTTCTCATGTTAGCCCATGCTAGGTTGTTCTATTCTAGCATGTTCGATATCTGTTCTTGCTTCGTAGTATCATGCTAGGTTCTTTGTATCGATGAGCACGTATTGGATCGCATTGATTGAATCGTTATTATTGTTAAGGTTTAGAATTGAGGTAGATAGAATCATCCGGCCCGATGCATAAAGTATCTTGCATCTATGGCAAGGGCGTTCGAGACGATTCTCCGATCCTTGGACCCCGTGAGGATTAGCTATCCCAACCGGTAGGCCACGCAATCTTGGGTGAGGGTGGCGATCGTTAAATGCCCCAGCGGTCGGGATGATGACTTGGCATTGCCCTCGTCCCGGCGATCGGCACGTCCTCGGCGTGTTCGGTACCGTAGCCCTTGATTGCCACTGTTAGGGCAAGGACCGCTTCTGGTGTAAGCCTACCACGGCCAGGTTCCTTAGCCTCGAGTGCGGTGGTACTGGTGACATAGTTCACGTGTCGAGTCTCACACCCCTATGTCGGTGACACCGATCCGGAGATTTAGTTAGGCATGGTGGATCGAAACTGGGCGACTTGCCGCTAGACCCGGCACCCCGAGTTTGCGTGAGCATGCGGTGCGCGCGCTTACGCTCATTCTGCGCCCCGACCGGAGAGCTCCTCGGGATCTTGAGCGGTGCACCTTTCGTATCGGCGATGAAGCCGAGGCGGGACTTGTTCCCGTATAAGCGCGTTTAGTGTGTTGTGGTATTTCGGACTAAGACCACGAGTTGGCATCCGAGGTCCAAGTGTGGACTTAGCTATGTGCTCCGCTCTGTGTTTGTACTCATAGCTTGCATGCATTCTTCTAGATGATCATGTATATCGTATTGTACCCGGTTGGGGATTCTTCTTCAGGTAATTCGTTACTCACCCTTATTCCGTGGCTTTCCACGGGTAATCAAAGCGGGAGACAGGATGGGTGAAGGAGGGCTGTGATCATGGAATCCTCTTTGTCATCTCGACTATCTTATTTTATCATGACTCTTCACTTTTTGTTATTCCACGAATGCATGTAGGCGGGCACAGAGCCCCGAGGATGTTTTCTTACGTTTTATGGATTCAGCATATTTGTACTTGTGGATTGTTTTAACGGTTTAAATAAATCTCGATCAGTATGCTTTCGAAATGTATGTTTTGGTTGTTGAATGTTTTGTTTTTACTTGGGATCGAAATGTATTTTTCATAATGTCTTTTATTTTCACTACATGCATTGGGGTAAAGGCCCATTTAGAGCCCCTTTTGGGTCGGGTCTTTACTGATTGGTATCGAGCTTCGAGTCATAGATTCTGTAGACTGACCTTTTGTTGTAGGTCATCCTTCCATGATCACCAGCACTCCGACAGTCATCAGGTACGCCTAGGTTTATTGTTTTAGAAAGGAAAAGGGTTAAGAATTTACAATACCTGTCATCTTGTGTATGCCTTGTGTAGTGTTGTGGAGCGGAGACGAGCAGGTTCTGACTCGTTGTTGGTTTGGGCTTAGTGAGCCATCATGCCAACTTTCCCGCAGTGCGAGCAGGTTGTTTAGCAGCTTGTTGAGGTATCCAGATAGATTTGGATGCCACGGGACATCGTTCGAGAGGGAGGCGAGCTTAGACTCCGTTGTCCATTTGTGGCCCGATTCTTCGCTTTTCCCTAGTGAGAGGGTGGTGGTGCTTCGTGCAGATCGCCAGTATGTTGATCGCACCTAGAGGAGCAGGGCGCTTGGCATGTCCGACCGAGAAGTTGGACCGATCGTGTTGATGTTGAGGCCGCGTCCAGGGTTGTTAGGCCCGCATGCGGTTGGCCCGGCGGTTGAGTTGCACGGAGGAGGGGGTAGAGGCTAGCAGCGCCTCAGAGTGAGACTCCTTGAGCAGAGTGTGCTCCAGCCATGAGAGATTTGATGGCAGGTCTTTAGCTATCAGAGAGCGGAGACCCAGGCGCAGTTTGTAGCGCGTAGTGAGGAGTCCCGGGCACAGATAGCCCGGTGTGATGAGTTTGTTTCAGATTTTTTCCCCAGTAGCTCTTGTAGCCCGGAGGTTCCGGGGAGGGCATGATCAGCGAGTTTATTCAGATGAGTTTGTTGGCGTTGATGGAGACGCCTGGGTTGGCAAATGGATGCTGTCGAGCTCGATGTTTTAGTAAGTCCCTACCGCTAGTAGTAAGTAGTTGGCGAGTTTGAGTTTAGCATCCGTGTGTGGGATGCCCTGCTGCTCGAGAGGCCGAGGTGTGCCGTTCTGTCTTTATTTGGTTCATCGGATGGTGGTGGAAGTCCCTTGTGAGAGGTGGACTAGCGAGTCTCCACCCGGTGGCCCGATTGTTTGGCAAGTTGCCGTGTTAGTGGCTTGAGGGCGATGAAGGGTCATCTTTGCCCCCTTGCGAGCTTTCTTTGTTGTTTTAATGACCAGACTTCCTCAGATGTGGATTTGGTAGTAGTAGCACTTGAGGTGCATTGGTTGGTGTGCCACTTTGGCACTAAGTGCGGTTCGAGCTTGAGTTTGGCTTGGCATAGCAGATGGTTCTATGCCGTTCGAGTTCAGCGTACTCCTTTAGCCTTGGATCTTTTTATGGCGGTTGCACCCGTTTAGGTCGTGCGAGAGGACTAGTTCGGTGGTAGTCAATGGACTACAAGCGAAAGGATGCTCGAGAGGAGCGGAGCCTCTTCCCGATGTTTTCGGAGGTTGAGTAAGTCGGCGGTGGCCGGTTGGTAAATGTTGGTGCGCGTGAGTCTCGCGCTAGTGTTAAGGCCAAGAGATTTTCTTTGTGGTTGGTAGTGCGGTCAACTACAGCCGAGTGCCTAAATCGAGGAGAGTGGAGCATTGTAGATGCGAATTTGGTCCCAGTGAGGACCATGAGTTGGATGCTTATCGGATGAAATTTGGATGCCTATGAGGCGAGTTGGATGCTTTTGAGGCGAGATGGTGATGCCTTGCGAGAGGTTTTGGATGGCTTAGGGGTAAGCACCCTTGGTAGAGGCTTGGTACAAAGTAAGTTTGGTTTGGCATGATTATGCTTTGGTAGAGCAAGGTTGCCTCACTTCGAGTATCGTGTGGAGATGGGACTTTTGGTGTTCCTTGGATTGTTTGTATCATTTGCGGGAGTTATCGTTGCTTTGTGGAAAAGCGCTTGTTAGTCTTGGATCTCTAAAGGAAGGTTGGGAGTTGTGCACACAAGTGTGTGTTTGTGTGGTTCGTTCCGTGGCGAGAGTTTGAGATCCATGTAGGGTTTGCTTTGGAGATCTCGTGCTCGGTTCCTTGAGAAGTTGGACTCGGTGGTTGTTGTAAGGCTTTGGTTGAGGTGGTAAGGATACCGTGCTCGTGGTATCAAGTTGTTGCTTAGGCAAGATTTGTTAAGTTGGGCCTAAGCTTGGTTGGCGGATCTTCTTGTTGATCGTTGGTTGGAGTTGGTTGGAAAGCCCGAACAAGAGCGATGGTAGCTAAGCCGCGTGGTTTCGATCGTCATGGCTAAGAGAGTTGTTCGGATCCTTCCTTGGGTAGAAGTTATGTTGTGGCCGATGCTTTGAGTAGGAGGATGGCGCGATTCGTAGCGTTTGGGTCCTCTAGGTTCCCAAGGAGTTGGAGTTGGCCGGCATGGTTGGGATCTTGGAAATTGGAGTTGTTTGTTGAGCGGTTGTGCTGTTAGATCGTATCTTGGCGGTGTGTGTGTCGAGGTTGCCGAAGAACCCTAGGTTGTGGACTGCCTCTCAGAGCTCGGTCGAGCCCAGCTAGTGAGTTTCAGTTGGCTAGCTGGGGCGTGTAGTTTGTAGCCTCGGTGGAGTTGCTAGCGATCTTGGTAGACTAGCAAGCTAGTGTTTATTTGGAGTAAAGTCAGGAGTGGTTTAGGTGTGGTGGCAAGTTGATGCTTGGTGTTGACCAAGGTGTGGATTGGAGTTGCTAGAGTTTAGTTTTGCTCGTGTGGGGCGAGTGGTTTGTGCCATGTTGGTTGTTTTCCCTGTTTCCAGGATGTTGAGTTGCCCGTTTGGCATTTGGAGGTTGATCCGAGATGGACCCTTGTTGTGCCCGGTGAGATTGGATGTTGTTGCTCTGGTGGAGCAAGGCGGTGGCGTATGTGGAGTTCTCTGTCCGTTGGTTGTCTGCTTGTAAGAGCCGTTTCCTTGGGAGTTGTCGAGTTACTCCCTTGGTCTTGGAGTTAATGGTGGAAGCGCTAGCTTGAAGGAAAAGTTTGTTGTTTTGCTTGGAAGTAGTCGTTTGTCGATTAAGCGGATTCTTGGATGGTGCTCTAGAATTTGCGATAAAGGTTGTTCGCCTCTTGTGAGTGTTTGGCCAAGATTTGGTTCCTTTGTTGTTTCGAGAGCTAGTTCGGTTCTAGTGGAGGGCGTTGCTACGAGGTCTTGTTCCTAGTCGGTAAGTTTTGGGAGTTGACCCCTCCCTCGGCGATTGAGCAAGTCTTTGTTTGTTTCGGTTTGGTGGTCCGATTGGTTGAGTTTTCTCTTGGGTGTTGCTTCCAAGAGAGTTGGTTCTTGTTGCCTTGGGTTTGAGCAAGTCGCGGCGTGTGTGGAGTTATTTGCCCTTCGGAGGTTGCTTCTTTGGGAAGTCGTTTCCCGTTTGGCGAGTCGACAGCTCTGAGTTGTGTAGTCGATCGAGTAGCGCGCGCCATTGATGAGAGGGTCCTGCTTTGTGTTGTTAGCAAGCAAGAGTTGTTTGTTCGCAAGAGCGGAGGCCACCGAGAAGAGTTGAGTTGTTACGGCAAGTTGTTGGTTCTTTGGGGATTGAAGATTTCCTTTCCCTCTAGCCTCTGTGGTGGTTGAGTTGCTCCTTGGATGCCGACCTCGGTGATAGCTTGCGAGGTAGTCTTGCGGATTCGTGTGGCTCGGGATCCGTAAGCTTTGAGGTTGTCGTTATCCGTTTTCCTTGTGAGGTTTTGGGAGTGGAGCTTACGGTTGGAAGATGAGTTAGGCTTAGGCTTAAAGGGAAGTCCTTTGAGTAGCGGTTGGATTTTAAGAGTTGAGTAGTAGCTTGGAGGCGGCGTTGCTCGTTATAAGTTTGGGTTGAGTTCACTTGAGCAAGCCCTTCTCGGGCTTTGTTCCTAGTTGTTGTGAGTTCCCGGTTGGCGTTAGCGAGAGCGCGTTGAGTGAGTTTGACACAGAGGTGCCGTGGCATTGGTTGGTAAAGTTTGTTGAGGTGTTTTCCTCAAGGTGTTGTGTCGCGAGATAGTCTGCGTGATGGTTTAGTCCTTGCTTCTCGAGTTTTCCTTGAGAGGAATGTTGGATGTTCCTTGCTGGCGATGTTCTCCTTGGTCGGTTCTTTGGTAGGTGTTCGTTGGAAAGTTGCGTTCGGCCGATGAGTAGTTCTAGTTTGTTGGCTTGGCCGAGTGGAGTTTGTGCTTGGCCCTTTTTTTTTTAAGGTGGCGTGGTGAAGTTTGGTGGTGTGAGTGTTGTTAGCCGTCTGGTGTACCAGGATGGTGCCCCTTGCCTTTGGTTTGGCGATTTCTCCTTAAGATGGTTGCTTAAGTGTTGTGGACGTGCTCTAGTTGGAGAAGTTTGTCTTTTGGATCGATCGCGCGATTGGTGGTTCGTTTGTATCTCGTTAAGAAATTTGTAGTCAAGGTTTGAGGTTTGTTGGTCTCTTGTGAAGTAAGAGTAGGCCGTTTAGTTTTGGAATCTGGAAGGTTGAGTTGTTTGCTTGATTTGTTGTAGGGTTGAGTGTGTTTGTTGACATTTGTACGTACAGTGTTTTTATGTATCGATGTTGGGGCGGCATGTGCCGGATCCATTGCTCATTGTGGACTTTGAGCCCTTGCTGCTTGATTGAGGGTTTAGGGCTTCGAGGAGAAGCCTATGAGTATTACGGTCTTGAGTCGAAGACGTTGCGTAGAAGTGAGATCCGTTGGTAAAAGTTTAGTGAAGGAGTCGAGAGTTGGAGGAGGCGCTCGTGGCGGGAAGGGCCAGGATGAGAATGCGATATTCCGTGTTGTTTGATCTTAAGGACTTTCGAGGACGAAAGTCATAAAAGGAGGAATATTGTAGCGCCCGAGTTTTCATCCAGTCTTTCCGAGTACGCCATACGGGGTATTTTGGTAATTTGGTCGGGCCGTCGGGGCCGTTTATATCTTTCAGTTGCTAAAATTATTGGATGGATTTATGAAGGTTTTGAGGCTTTGTGGTTTGGTTTGAGCATGGGTAGATGCAAAAGTAAAAATAAAGGAATTTGTGTTCTAAATTGTGGGATTCAGAACCCAGTCTCGAGAAAAGCTGTGAGAATGCGTGCCAGTTGAGCTATGGAGAGCTCTTGTTGCTCTTCTGCATCACTTCTTAGTTAACCTTGGATTTTGGAGTTTTGGTGCATTTGGTTAAATGAAATAGAATTAGGTTATTCCATCTTCTTCTCCAAAACACCTCTTGGCCGCCCAAGCTCTCCATCTCCTTAGCCTTGCGATTCTTCACCCTTGCATCTCCTTGGGTTCGATCATCATCATTAGGGTAGGTATTGATCTTCTTCTTCTTCTTCTCATCCGTTTGGTGTGCGTTTGGCCAAGTGAAAAAGAGGTGTGTTGTGTGTGTTGTGTTGATTGCGGCCCGGTAGAGTGTAGCCGAGCAGCGGCCTGAATCGCCCAATAAATCGCCGTGACGCCCACGATCGCTCGCACGCCCAGATCTGTTCAGCTGAGCCTTGCCGTTCGCCCAAGAAGCCAGATCGCCCACATCGCCGCAGCGTCGGCCGCGCCCGCGTCGCCCATCGCGCGCCCCTCGCCGTGTCCGCTTGCCGAACGCTCGCCCGCGCGCGCCGCCGCGAGACGTTCGCCCGCGCGCGCGTCCTCGCCGAGCTGCTCGCCGTGTGTCCGCGATCGCGCGCCGCGCGCCGCCGCGCCTCGCGCGCGGCGCGCTCGCCAGTGTATGCGTCGTCGTCCTGCGTGCTGTAGCGGCCGGCGCGCGTCCTTGCTTGCGTGCCGGCTCGCCCGGTGACCCCAAGCTCGTGTCGTCGCGCGCCGCGTGAGTTCCCGAGTGAGCTTTAACATTCTATTGTTGTTTAGATATTTTAGATCTGATTATTGTTGGTTTGCTAGGTTCCCGCTTTCGCTAGTTCGGGATTGTTCCATGACTTAGGATTTGTGTGTAGAAGTCTTCCGACCAAGGTAAGGATTTCTTACCAGGTGTTGTGTGGACCTGCGGTATATTTGTGATTGTTGTTTTGTATGCTGTGTATGATTACTAGCATGTTTATCTCTAGGTGCTCTCATTGCAATTCTGATTGGCATGAACTCTTGTATTGTTTCTCATGTTAGCCCATGCTAGGTTGTTCTATTCTAGCATGTTCGATATCTATTCTTGCTTCGTAGTATCATGCTAGGTTCTTTGTATCCGATGAGCACGTATTGGGTGCATTGATTGAATCGTTATTATTGTTAAGGTTTAGAATTGAGGTAGATAGAATCATCCGGGCCCGATGCATAAAGTATCTTGCATCTATGGCAGGGACGTTCGAGACGATTCTCCGTCCTTGGACCCCGTGAGGATTAGCTATCCCAACCGGTGAGGCCACCGCAATCTTGGGTGAGGGTGGCGGTCGTTAAATGCCCCAGCGGTCGGGATGATGACTTGGCATTGCCTCGTCCCGGCGATCGGCACGTCCTCGGCGTGTTCGGCCGTAGCCCTTGATTGCCACTGTTAGGGCAGGACCGCTTCTGGTGTAAGCCTACCACGGCCGGTTCCTTAGCCTCGGTGCGGTGGTGCGGTGACATAGTTCACGTGTCCGAGTCTCACACCCCTATGTCGGTGACACCGATCCAGAGATTTAGTTAGGCATGGTGATCGTGAACACGGGCGGCTTGCCGCTAGACCCGGCACCCCCGAGTTTGCGGTAGCATGCGGTGCGCGCTTACGCTCATTACACTGGCGCGGATCGGAGAGCTCTGCCGGGATCTTGAGCGAGTGCACCTTTCGTATCGGCGATGAGAGGCAGCGGAGGCCGGGACTTGTTCGTATAAGCGCGTTTAGTGTGTTGTGGTATTTCCGGACTAAGACCACGAGTTGGCATCAGAGGTCCAAGTGTGGACTTAGCTATGTGCTCCGCTCTGTGTTTGTACTCATAGCTTGCATGCATTCTTCTAGATGATCATGTATATCGTATTGTACCCGGTTGGGGATTCTTCTTGGGTAATTCGTTACTCACCCTTATTCCGTGGCTTTCCACGGGTAATCAAGCGGGAGACAGGATGGGTGAAGGAGGAGGCGTGATCACGGAATCTCTTGTCATCATCTCGACTATCTTATTTTATCATGACTCTTCACTTTTTGTTATTTCCCCTGATGCATGTAGGCAGACACAGAGCCCGAGGATGTTTTTCTTACGTTTTATGGATTCCAGCATATTTGTACTTGTGGATTGTTTTAACGGTTTAAATAAATCTCTGATCAGAGTATGCTTTCAGAAATGTATGTTTTGGTTGTTGAATGTTTCTGTTTTTACTTGGGATCCGAAATGTATTTTTCATAATGTCTTTTATTTTCACTACATGCATTGGGGTAAAGGCCCATTTAGAGCCCCTTTTTGGGTGGGTCTTTCTGACACTGGACACGTGAACTATGTCGACTGTACCACCGCACTTTGAGGCTAAGGGCCGGTCGTGGTAGGCTTACACGAGAAGCGGTCCTTGCCCTAACAGTGGCAATCAAGGACTCTGGCTACCGAACGCTGAGGGCGTGCCATTTATCGAGGACGAGGCAATGCCAAGTCATCATCCCGAGCCGTTGGGGCATTTGCTTGATCTGCCACCCTCACCCAAGATTGCGGGGCGGCCGTTAGGGTTAGCTAAACCCTAACGGGATCGGGAGACGAGTACCATCTCAAATCACGTCCCTGTCGGGGATGCAAATTACGTTATGCATCGGCCGGATGATGCTACCTACACGAACTCTAAACCATAGCAATAATAACAATTCAATCAATGCGATCCAATACGTGCTCCATGAGATACAAGGAACCTAGCATGATACTACGAAGCAGAACAGATATCGAACATGCCGAATGGAACAACCTAGCATGGGCTAACATGAGAAACAATACAAGAGTTCATGCGATCGAGGAATTGAGCAGAGCACCTAGGGCTAAACATGCTAATAATCATACACAAGCATACAAAACAACAATCACAAATATACCGCGAGGCCCACACAACTCGGTAAGAAATCCTTACCTTGGTGGGAGAGGCTTCTACACACAAATCCTAAGGCTGCAGAACAATCCCGAGCTAGCGGCGGGAACCTAGCAAACCAATAATAATCGACATCTAAAGCGTCTAAAAACAATAGAACAACAAGCTCGGCTCGGGCACTCACCCGGCGGCGACACGAACTTGGTGTAAAGACCCAACCCGAAAATGGAACTAAATCTAGGTCTTTACTCGGCATGCAAATTTAAAACATAAAAGGACCCGGCCCGGTCGGATTAAAAGCTTTTCAAACACATGAGCGGAAAACAATCAAAACAAAGTAAACATTCATTAGGCAAAGCGAACCATTTAAATTAAAAGCGATGGTCGATCGGTACTTTCCTTAAAAACATAAAATAGTTCAAATCATAGTTTTCCCCTACGGACCTAAGTCCAACTACATCTTTGAAATCCAAAAAGCAGTAAAATAAGACACGCCAGTGTGGCGGCATCCATGATCTCGGCTCTCTCCGCTAGCCACCTCGGTCTTTGTCCCAAGTTACCGTGGAAGAAACCACGATAAGGGTGAGTATAAACATACTCGTAAGAAACCCCGACCGGGAGTGCGATACGATGCAATCTATCATCTAGCAACCTAGTACACATGCCACAATTATCAACACGGATCTTAGCTCAGCGAGCTCACAAGGCAAATCAGGAATCCTCGGAAGTCTCCTACTTAGGCCTAAGTATTGGTTCTCAAACCAATCCGGGACATCTCCAAGGTCTTTCTCCTTTGGCCAATTGATCGGCTCAAAACCGATCCCAAGATGTCAGACACCCTCGAGGTCTTTCTCCCTCGACCAATTGATTAACTCAAAAGTTAATCCCAAAGGTGTCCTCAAGGGTCTCTTACCCTCGCTATAAATCTGGACTATCGGAGAGTACGAAGTGCGGCTCTAAACAAGAAGAAAGCGGTGTACTCACGAACATTGGCCGGGAGCTCTCGAACCGGGCTACTGGCGTGTGCGCGCACACCGCATGCTCTTTCCGCAACCGGCGTAAATGCGGGGCCTAAGGGCAAACCACGCGGGCGTACGCATGCCTAAGACTCGGAAAGCGGTGTCGCGATCACAGTGGTGCGAGGCCCTCGGCACTCATCTGTGCGGCTGTACCACCGACACGAAGCTAGAACCGCCAAGGTAGGCTTGCACCGTTGGCGGGGTTCGCTCTAGCGGGCTACAAACTAGGCTTATGCCAATGAGGTAGCTAATCCTCACTGGTGCAGGGGAAGCAAGGTGCGTTATGCTTCGCTCTACTCCCGGCCGGTGGGGACAAGGTACGTTATGTCCGCTCTCGGCCTCTAGATGATGACAATCCCTAACATACTAGTTTAGACTACCAAGTCACGTGATTCTGGCTAACATTCACAAAGACATCTATCATACATAGCCTAGCATGATGCTACGTGTTTAAAGCGAGGAATTTCAAGCATCTTTGGAAGAACAAACCTAGCATGGCACTAACATGTACAACAAGGCAAAACATGCTAGCAAGAATTTAATCATTAGCTATCCTATCCACTAACATGCTCATAAAGGTAAACAAGCATACAAGGCACAATTAAGAAAGCATAGCGAGGTCCACACAACCACGGTAGGAAGTCCTTACACGGAAACAAGTGGAGAATAGCTATCACCACCAAAAAAGACCCTCGAGCTTAATACGAACTCGAGCAACCTAGGCATAAATAAAGCATCCTAAGTAAATACATCTGACCCGGAAGCTTAGGAAACACAAAGGGATTGGTTCGGGAATTACCACCGAGAAGACACGGGCCTCGCAGCAAGGAGGGTGGCTTGGGCGTTCTTTGAGTGCGGCTGGGGTATTTGTGTTGGGCGCTGGCGGCTGGCGCTGGGGTGGGCGCTTGGCGAGTGTGGTTGGAGCGGCGAGGCAGCGTGCGGCGGCAGCGTCACGGGCTGCGCGTTGCGGCCTTTGTGCGACCACAGCGACGTCGGCGGTGTTGGGCGGCCACGAGGCGGCGTCGGCGGCGATGGGGTGCGGCGGTGGGTTCTTGGTGGTGAGGCGTCGCGGTGGCGGGCAGCGGGGTGGGCGGCGTGGTGCAGTGCGGCGAAATTTTGTCTGCAGGCGGGTGGCGGGCGGGGGTGGTGCGTCGTGCGGCTAGGGTTGGGTGGCTCGGGGTGGCTCGATGGTGTGGCTAGAATTTTGCTCGGCTAGGGTTTTAGGAGAGAGGGAGAGAGAGAGAGAGAGAGAGAGAGAGAGAGAATGTGGCTCTAAGGGGAAAATTAGGGGTTTCTTGATTTTCCTTCTTTTCCTTATTTTTAAATAGGTTAGGAGACCTAAATTCCTTTCCCAAGGCTTTTCTCTTGCGGGTCGGCTAAAGGAATTCTTTTCTCTTTTTCTTTTTAATTAAGACTCTTTTCTTAAAACTCCACATTCACCATTTAGGGCAAGGCTCAAATCCCAAAAAGATTCAATTAATTTTCCAATTAATTTTGTTATTAACCAGGAGGAAGGAAAAGCAGGGCCGTTACAATACTCCCCCCCTTAAAGACTTTCGTCCCAGAAAGTCCTAAAGCTGGAACAACTCCGGGTAATGAGTCCTCATCTCATCCTCTAGCTCCCACGTCGCTTCCTCCGCCTCTGATGCCTCCAAAGAACCTTTACTAAACTTATCTCTCGGTTGCGCAATACCTTGCGCTCATAAGCCAAAATTTGCACAGGCTTCTCCTCAAAGGATAAATCTTTACTCAACTCTAGGGGCTCATGCTCTAGCACATGCGAAGGATGCGCCACGTGCTTTCTCAACATCGAAGCGTGGAACACATTATGCTGCATTGACAAAGACGGGGTAAAGCTAGCCGATAGAGCCCTTTGCTCCGATCCGCTCAAGGATCTCAAAAGGCCCTACAAACACAGGGCTCGACTTGCCTCGCTTTCCAAACCTTAACACCCCACGCATAGGTGCTACTTTTCAGGAAAACATGTTGACCCACCTCAAACTCCAAGTCTCTCGCCTCACATCGGCGTAAATTTTCTGCCTACTTTGTCTTTGTCAACATGCGAGTCTTTATCTTACGCGCTGCGTCGTTCGTCATCTGAAGTAACTCGGGTCCCCAGAACACATGCATCACCAACCTCCTCCCGAACATGCGGGGATCTGCGGCGCTTACCATACAGCGCCTCGAATGGGGCCATCCGAATAGTCGCGATAAGCTGTTGTTGTAAAGCGAACTCCATCAATCTGCAGTCATCGGTCCCAAGCTGCACAGGAAGTCAAGACACAGGCTCTCAACATGTCTTCAGAAATCGATTCACCCTCTCGGTCGACCATCGGTTTGAGGTGGAAGGCGATCTTTGGCGCACTCGGTTCCCAAACCCATACGGAGCGCTCTCGAGCGAGATGTGAACCGAGAATCCGATCGATACTATCTTTGCGGGTACCCCCGTGGTACCGCACAATCTGCTCAAGGAACAAGCGTGCCCACTTTGTTCCACGGTATAACTAATCTTCCGGGAATAAAGTGTGCACTCTTGGTCGGCCAGGTCCACTACTACCCGGACACAGAGTGAACCCTCTCGGTGTCCTCGGCAACCAGAGATAAAATCCATCGAAATCTCATCCCACTTCCTTTGTGGAACACTTATCGGCTGCAATAAACGCGGGTTTACGTGCAGGGGCCTTCACTTGTTGACAAGTGAGACACCGGCTAACAAACTCCGCTATGTCTCGCTTCATGCCCATCCACGAGCGTTTGCTTGAGATCTGGTACATCTTGGTACCACACAGGTGCCAAGTGAATGGGGAACTATGTGCCTCGGCGAGCAACTCTGCTCGAACCTCTGCGTCATCAAGGGACGCACAATCGACTCTCGGTACCTCAAGCCTTCGTGCGGTGCCACAACAAAGTCGAAATCGCCATCAGCCTTAACCCTCTCGAGCAATCTCCTCAACTTGGGATCACTCGGTGGTTGTCGATGATCTCTGCTTAAGCGGATTTGGTGAGCCCGATAGTTGGGCTACCCAGCGGTAACCTCTCCCAACAAGGCTGCATCACGGTTCGCTCAAACTCTTTCCGCAATTCAACTTGGGTGCTCGGCAAAGGCTGCTGAATGCGACGTCTTCCTACTCAGCGCATCAGCCACAACATTGGCTTTTAGGGATGATACAAAATCTCACGATCGTAGTCCTTTACTAACTCGAGCCACCTCCTCTGCCTCATGTTCAACTCCTTCGAGTGAAGAAATATTTGAGGCTACGGTGATCCGTGAACAATGAATCCTCTCACCATATAAGTAATGCCTCCAAATCTTTAGAGCAAAAACAAGCTGCAGCCAACTCCATATCATGAGTTGGGTAGTTCTTCTCATAAGGCTTCAAGCTGTAGGGAAGCATAAGCTATCACCTTCCCATCTTTGCATCAACACACTGACCTAAACCATACTTGGAAGCATCACTATAAACTACGAAACCTCCTGTTCCTTAGGAGCTGCCAACACAGTCTTTGTCGTCAAAGGTGAGCTTAAGTGAGGCAAAACTTTCCTCACATCTAGCATCCCAAACAAAGTCAACACCCTTCTTGGTGGACGGGTTAGGGGTGCCGCCTTAGCGGAAAAGTCTTTCACGAAGCGCCAGGTAATAACACGCCGGACCCAAAAAGCTGCGAATCTCGGCGACCGTCGTCAGTCGGCCCATGAGCTAACTGCCTCTATCTTTGCGGGGTCTACCGCTTATACCATCTGCCGACACGATATGTCAAGGAAGGCTACTCTCTCTAGCCAAAATTCACACTTAGAGAACTTTGCGAACAAGCTGGTTCTCACGCAATCTTTGTCAAAACTTGCCTCAAATCACGAAGCATGGTCCTCCTTTGTCTGGAATAAATCAAAATGTCGTCTATGAATACGATGACAAAGTTATCAAGAATGCCTTGAACACTCTGTCCATCATGTCCATAAGCAGCTGCGGGGCGTTCGTGAGTCCGAAAGACATGACCACGAACTCATAATGACCATACCTCGATCAACGCGGTCTTCGGGATATCTCGCATCTCGAATCCTCGGTGATGGTACGACCTCAAATCAATCTTAGAAAACACCGAGGCTCCACGAAGGTGATCAAGCGAGATCATCTATCTCACGCGGCGGGGATACTTATTCTTCACCGTGACTTTATTCGGTTCTCTATAGTCTATACACAAGCGCATGGATCCATCCTTCTTCTTAACGAGCAGGCGGGTGCTCTCCCACGGGGACACACTCGGACGGATGAAACCTCGATCCGGCATCTCTTGCAATCGCACTTTGAGTTTCTCTCAACTCATTTGGCGCCATACGATACGGGGCTTTGGAAATGGGAAGAGTCACAGCTCCGGCTCAATGGTGAAGTCCAACTCCCGCTTGAGGTAAAGCAGCAACTCTTGGGAAAACATCGCAAACTCTTGCACCACGGGGACCATGTCAACGATCAACGCAAAGTACTACTATCTCTCGATGGCTTTGCCAAGAAGCCCCAAGCTCCTCGAGCCAACAGTCTATGGGCTTTGGCTTTGAGATCAAAGGCGGGCAAGTTCCGCCTGGACCTGTGAAACTTGGCTCGGCCTCGAGGCGGCCTAAACACCACTTCTTTCGTGGCGATCTATCAAAGCATGGTTCTCGCCAACCAATCCATGCCAAGGATTACATCGAAACCGCCATAAACGGCACTATGAGGGTAGCCTCTAAAATCTCATCGAGATATCTGAATCACAGCCATGCTTAACTCTCTCTCTTGCTAGCTAACATACTCACACAGAAGGAGTGGCAGCACACAGCTCAAACCCTAGAGGTTCGAGGCTCCACACAAGCTTGTCTAACAGAATGCATCGGGAAACAAAGGAATGGGTCGAACCAGAATCAAACAATACAAATGCATAGTCTTTGTAAGACAAGCAGCGTACTGAAGCTGCATCATCGATGCGCTCGCCTCTGGCGAGTAGTGGCAAACACCCGCCCTGCTTTGTTGGGCGGTCCCGTCTCTTGCTAAATCACGAGTGCGAGAATCGGCCAAGTGCCCCTCCTTGCCACATCTGTAGCAAGCACGGGCGATGCTCCACAGACCATAATGTGCCTTTCCGCACTTGTTGCAATGAGTGTTTGCTGGCCGCCTGCTTGGCGATCTGGGCTCTACCACTGAGGTGGCGCGATCTCGACCACTAGGCGGCCTGCTGCCAAGTAGTGTGACAGTTGGCGGAAACCACTAAAAGTCCCGGACTTCCTCTTACGCGGAATCTGCTGGCAGGCGGTGAGTGCAGCAAGTGGCGCCGCGAGAATCTGCCTGTGGCGGATGCCGGGTTATAAATCGTGGCCAACTCTCTTGCTCGATCATAACTCTCGGGAGCGAGTGCTCGAACATCTGAGCAACCTCCTTCCTCAGCCCACAAATGAACTTCTTAGTCTTGAGCTCCTCGGTGGCAATGAGCTCCGGTCTTGAAATAGCTATACTCGAGAACTTCTTCTTCGTAGGCGGCAATACTATCGATCCTGTTTGATTTGAGAAGGCCTCTGCCATCTCTGCTGAGCCTCGTCATTAACATACTTTAGCTCACGAACTTCGTTCTAAAGAACTCCCAGTGTGGTGGAGAAGACCAGGTGGTCTAGCTCTATCTGTGGACTCCCACCACCACTCAGTTGTGTCGAGAGAACATGGGCCGCACATCTCGGCCTCTGTACATCTGGGCATCCCATAACTCTGAAGATGTACTCCATTCTTGCCAACCACCAGCGCCACAAGTGGGTTCTACGAAGCATCAAATTCCCTTGGCTTCCACTTGGTGAAATCTTTCAACCACTTTCCAAACTCAGCGACTCCTCTGCACTATCAAGTGGAGTGCATTGGTCACGATGACCTGCCCCTCGGTTGAGCTCACAGACTCACAGAAACTCTTTGGAGTGCTGAGGGAACTCTTTGCATGAGCTGTGTCAAGCCTTGGGCTATCTGTGCCCTAGACTCCTCTCTCTGTATTTGCTAGCTGCTGCTTTGAGTCTCGACTCTCTGCTCGGCCATTAGGCCCATCATCATGTCTCTCATAGCGAAATATCTCCTCACTGGGTGCACCTTGAGGCATAGCGGCCTCGCCCTTTCTCTGGGCAAGTTAACCTCTGGTGCCACGAGGCGCCTCTGAGCTTGATATACCACTCGCTGCGGCTCTGCGGCATCTCTATTTGCGATTCGGACGGACTGCTCCACTGCGTGTAGGCAGCATCTTGGCGATCTACACGGAAACCACAACGGGTTAGTCACGCTCGGACTTTCTCTGCCAACAAAGATAACACATGTGTACCGCATATAGTATATCGTAAACAAAACCCTTAGCTTATTGAACTTAGACAAACTGGCGGCCTTGGAGTCTTTGGAGATCATGGGAACACAACCTACAAACAGAGTTAGTCTCTGAGAATCTATGACTACGTGCTCGATACCAAGCTGTAAAGACCCAACCCGAAAATGGAACTAAATCTAGGTCTTTACTCGGCATGCAAATTTAAAACATAAAAGGACCCGGCCGGTCGGATTAAAAGCTTTTCAAACACATGAGCGGGAAAACAATCAAAACAAAGTAAACATTCATTAGGCAAAGCGAACCATTTAAATTAAAAGCGATGGATGATCGGTACTTTCCTTAAAAACATAAAATAGTTCAAATCATAGTTTTCCCTACGGACCTAAGTCCAACTACATCTTTGAAATCCAAAAGCAGTAAAATAAGACACGGCAGTGTGGCGACATCCATGATCTCCAGCTCTCTCCGCTAGCCACCTCGGTCTTTGTCCCAAGTTACCACGTGGAAGAAACCACGATAAGGGTGAGTATAAACATACTCGAGTAAGAACCCCGGCAGGGAGTGCGATACGATGCAATCTATCATCTAGCAACCTAGTACACATGCCACAATTATCAACACGGATCTTAGCTCAACGAGCTCACAAGGCAAATCAGGAATCCTCGGAAGTCTCCTACTTAGGCCTAAGTATTGGTTCTCAAACCAATCCGGGACATCTCCAAGGGTCTTTCTCCCTTGGCCAATTGATCGACTCAAAAACCGATCCCAAGATGTCCAGACACCCTCGAGGGTCTTTCTCCCTCGACCAATTGATTAACTCAAAAGTTAATCCCAAAGGGGTGTCCTCAAGGGTCTCTTACCCTCGCTATAAATCTGGACTATCGGGAGTACCGAAGTGCGGCTCTAAACAAGAAGAAAGCGGTGTACTCACGAACATTAGCAGGGAGCTCTCGGGCGGCTACTAACTTGGCGTGTCTTGCGCACACCGCATGCTCTTACGCAAGCAGGCGTAAATGCGGGGCCTAAGGGCAAACTCACGCGCGGGCAGTACGCATGCCTAAGACTTCGGAAAGCGGTGTCGCGATCACGATAGTGCGAGGCCCTCGGCACTCATCTGTGCGACTGTACTGCCGACACGAAGCTAAGAACCGGCCAAGGTAGGCTTGCACCGTTGGCGGGGTTCCGCTCTAGCGGAGCTACAAACTAGGCTTATGCCAATGAGGTAGCTAATCCTCACTTTGCCGGGGAAGCAAGATGCGTTATGCTTCGCTCTACTCTGGCCGGTGGGGGACAAGGTGCGTTATGTCCGCTCTCGACCTCTAGATGATGACAATCCCTAACATACTAGTTTAGACTACCAAGCACGTGATTCTGGCTAACATTCACAAAGACATCTATCATACATAGCCTAGCATGATGCTACGTGTTTAAAGCGGGAATTTCAAGCATCTTTGGAAGAACAAACCTAGCATGGCACTAACATGTACAACAAGGCAAAACATGCTAGCAAGAATTTAATCATTAGCTATCCTATCCACTAACATGCTCATAAAGGTAAACAAGCATACAAGGCACAATTAAGAAAGCATAGCGGAGGTCCACACAACCACGGTAGGAAGTCCTTACACGGAAACAAGTGGAGAATAGCTATCACCACCAAAAGACCCTCGAGCTTATCACGAACTCGAGCAACCTAGGCATAAATAAAGCATCCTAAGTAAATACATACTGTGACGGAAGCTTAGGAAACACAAAGGGATTGGTTGGGAATTACCACCGAGAAGACACGGGCCTCGGCAGCAAGGAGGGTGGCTTGGGCGTTCTTTGGTGGTGGAAGCGCTTGTATTGCTGGGCTGGTATTGTTAATGGCTGGGGTGGGCGCAGGGGCGAGGGTCAGTGCTGGAGCGGCGGCGCAGCGTGCGCGGGGCGGCGCGTCACGGGCTGCGTTTGCGGCACTGTGCGACCACGAGCGGACGTCGAGGCGGTGTTAGGCGGCCACGAGGCGACGTCGGCGGCGATGGGAGTGCGGCAGTGGGCTGCTTGGTCTGCACGGGCGTCGCGGCAGCTGAGGGAGCAGTGGGCGGTGGGCGGCGTGGTACAGTGCGGCGCAGTTTGTCTGGCGAGGAGTGTGCGAGGCGAGCGGGGGTGGTGCGTCTTGGCTAGGGGTTGGGTGGCTCGGGGGTGGCTCGATGGTGTGGCTAGGGCTGCTCGGCTAGGGTTTTAGGAGAGAGAGGAGAGAGAGAGAGAGAGAGAGAGAGAGAGAGAGAATGTGGCTCTAAGGGGAAAATTAGGGGTTTCTTGATTTTCCTTCTTTTCCTTATTTTTAAATAGGTTAGGAGACCTAAATTCCTTTCCCAAGGCTTTTCTCTTGCGGGTCCCGGCTAAAGGAATTCTTTTCTCTTTTTCTTTTTAATTAAGACTCTTTTCTTAAAACTCCACATTCACCATTTAGGGCAAGGCTCAAATCCCAAAAGATTCAATTAATTTTCCAATTAATTTTGTTATTAACCAAGGAAGGAAACCGGGGCCGTTACAATACTCCCCCTTAAAAGACTTTCGTCCCCGAAAGTCCTAAGACTGGAACAACTTAGGGTAATGAGTCCTCATCTCATCCTCTAGCTCCCACGTCGCTTCCGCCTCTGATGCCTCCAAAGAACCTTTACTAAACTTATCTCTCGGTTGCGCAATACCTTGCGCTCATAAATAAAATTTACAGGCTTCTCCTCAAAGGATAAATCTTTACTCAACTCTAGGGGGCTCATGCTCTAGCACATGCGAAGGATGGATCCCACGTACTTTCTCAACATCGAGCGTGGAACACATTATGCACTGGCCCGACAAAGCCAGGGTAAAGCTAGCAGATAGGCTACTTTGCTCCGATCCGCTCAAGGATCTCAAAAGGCCCTACAAACACGGGGCTCGGCTTGCCTCGCTTTCCAAACCTTAACACCTACGCATAGGTGCTACTTTGGAAAACATGTTGACCCACCTCAAACTCAAGTCTCTCGCCTCACATCCAGCGTAAATTTTACCGCCTACTTTGTCTTTGTCAACATGCGAGTCTTTATCTTACGCGCTTGCGTCGTTCGTCATCTGCGAAGTAACTTTCGGGTCCCAGAACACTGTCTGTCACCAACCTCCTCCGAGAACGGGGATCTGCAGCAGCGCTTACCATACAGCGCCTCGAATGGGGCCATCCCCGAATAGTCGCGATAAGCTGTTGTTGTAGCGAACTCCATCAATCTGTATTTGGTCCCAAGCTGCACTGGGAAGTCAAGAACACAGGCTCTCAACATGTCTTCAGAATCGATTCACCCTCTCGATCGACCATCGGTTTGAGGTGGAAGGCGATCTTTGAAGCGCACTCGATTTCCCAAACCCTTACGGAGCGCGCTCTCGAGCGAGATGTGACCGAGAATCGATGCGATACTATCTTTGCGGGTACCCCGTGGTACCGCACAATCTGCTCAAGGAACAAGCTGTGCCCACTGTTCCACGGTATAACTAATCTTCCGGGAATAAAGTGTGCACTCTTGGTCACCGGTCCACTACTACCGGACACTGAGTGAACCCTCTCCGGTGTCCTCGGCAACCCAGAGATAAAATCCATCGAAATCTCATCCCACTTCCACCGTGGAACACTTAGCGAGTGCAATAAACACGCAGGGTTTCTCATGCAGGGGCCTTCACTTGTTGACAAGTGAGACAGGCTAACAAACTCCGCTATGTCTCGCTTCATGCCCATCCACGAACGTTTGCTTGAGATCTGGTACATCTTGGTACCACACAGGTGCCAAGTGAATGGGAACTATGTGCCTCGGCGAGCAACTACGCTCGAACCTCTGCGTCATCGGGACGCATAATCGTCATTCTCGGTACCTCAAGCCTTCGTGCGGTGCCACAACAAAGTCGAAATCGCCATCACCTTAACCCTCTCGAGCAATCTCCTCAACTTGGGATCACTCGGTGATTGTCGATGATCCTCTGCTAAGCGACAATTTGAACCGATAGTTGGGCTGCACAGGTAACCTCTCCCAACAAATTGCAATCTGGGTTCGCTCAAACTCTTTCGCAATTCAACTTGGGTGCTCGGCAAAGGCTCTTTGAATGCGACGTCTTCCTACTTTCGCATCATCACCACAACATTGGCTTTTAAGGGATGATACAAAATCTCACAGTCGTAGTCCTTTACTAACTCGAGCCACCTCCTCTCGCCTCATGTTCAACTCCTTACGAGTGAAGAAATATTTGAGGCTCACGGTGATCCGTGAACAAGCTGAATCCTCTCACCATATAAGTAATGCCTCAAATCTTTAGAGCAAAAACAAGCTATGACCAACTCCATATCATGAGTTGGGTAGTTCTTCTCATAAGGCTTCAACTGTAGGGAAGCATAAGCTATCACCTTCCCATCTTTGCATCAACACCTGACCTAAACCATACTTGGAAGCATCACTTATAAACTACGAAACCTCCTGTTTCCTTAGGAGCGCTTAACACAGTCTTGTCGTCAAGCTGAGCTTAAGCTTGGGCAAAACTTTCCTCACATCTAGCATCCCAAACAAAGTCAACACCCTTCTTGGTCGACGGGTTAGGGGTGCGCCTTAACGGAAAAGTCTTTCCACGGCTTAGCGGTAATAACTGCCGGACCCAAAAAGTCTGCGAATCTCGGCGGCCGAAATCGTCGGTCTGGCCCATGAGCTAACTTGCCTCTATCTTTGCGGGGTCTGCTTCTGCTATACCATCTGCGCCGACACGATATGTCCAGGAAGGCTACTCTCTCTAGCCAAAATTCACACTTAGAGAACTTTGCGAACAACTGGTTCTCACGCAATCTTTGTCAAAACTTGCCTCAAATGCGAAAGCATGGTCCTCCTTTGTCTGGAATAAATCAAAATGTCGTCTATGAATACGATGACAAAGTTATCCAAGAATGCCTTGAACACTCTGTCCATCATGTCCATAAAGCATTTGCGGGGGCGTTCGTGAGTCGAAAGACATGACCACGAACTCATAATGACCATACTCGATCGTCTGAGCGCGGTCTTCGGGATATCTGCATCTCGAATCCTCGGTGATGGTACCACGACCTCAAATCAATCTTAGAAAACACCGAGGCTCCACTGAGTTTGATCAAGCAGATCATCTATACGCGGCGTGGGATACTTATTCTTCACCGTGACTTTATTCGATTCTCTATAGTCTATACATTAAGCGCATGGATCCATCCTTCTTCTTAACGAAACAGGGCGGGTGCTCCCCACGGAGGACACACTCGGACGGATGAAACCTCGATCCGGCATCTCTTGCAACTTTGCACTTTGAGTTCTCTCAACTCATTGGCGCCATACGATCACGGGGCTTTGGAAATGGGAAGAGTCCACGGCTCGGCTCAATGGTGAAGTCCAACTCCCGCTTGAGGGGTAAACATGGAAGCAACTCTTGGGGAAAACATCACGCAAACTCTTGCACCACGGGGACCATGTCAGTGATCCAACGCTTGATACTACTATCTCTGACGGCTTTGCCAAGAAGCCCCAAGCTCCTCGAGCCAACAGTCTATAGGCTTTGTTGCCGAGATCAAAGCGGGCAAGTTCCCTGGACACTGCTGAACTTGAAGCTCGGCCTCGAGGCGGCCTAAACACCACTTCTTTCGTGGCGGTCTATCAAAGCATGGTTCTCTGCCAACCAATCCATGCCAAGGATTACATCGAAACAGCCCATAAACTGACACTATGAGGTAGCCTCTAAAATCTCATCGGATATCCGAATCGGCCATGCTTAACTCTATTGCTAGCTAACATACTCACACCCGAAGGAGTGGCAACACTGCAGCTCAAACCCCTAGAGGTTCAGAGCTCCACACAAACTTGTCTACGCAGATGCATCGAAACAAAGGAATGGGTCGAACCGAATCAAACAATACAAATGCATAGTCTTTGTAAGACAAGCGGCGTACTCGCAAGCTGCATCATCGATGCGCTCAGCCTCCTGGCGAGTAATGGCAAACACCGCGGCCTATTTGTTGGGCGGTCCACTCTTGCTAAATCCTCGAGTGCGAGAATCGGCCAAGTGCCCCTCCTTGCCACATACAGAGCAACACGCAGGCGATGCTCCACAGAGACCATAATGTGTGCCTTTCGCACTTGTTGCAATGAGTTTGGCTGCCTGGCCCCCGCCTGCTTGGCGATCACGGAGCTCTACCACGAGGAGGCGTGATCTCGACCACTAGGCTGGCCTGCCTGCCGTAGTCTGTGACTTGATTAAGCGGAAACCACTAAAAGTCCGGACTTCCTCTACGCCGAATATCTTTGTGATGAAATTGGGCTGAACGAGCAGTGGCGCAATGAGAATCTCTGGCGGATACTTCGGGTTATAAATCGTGGCCAACTCTCTTTGCTCGATCATAACTCTCGGAGCGAGTGCTCGAACATCACGAGCAACCTCCTTCCTCGACCCCACACAAATGAACTTCTTAGTCTTGAGCTCCTCGGTGGCAATGAGCTCCGGTCTTGAAATAGCTATACTCGAGAAGAACTTCTTCTCGTAGGCGCAATACTATCTGATCCTGTTTTTGATTTTGAGAAGGCCTCTGCCATCTCTGCTTTGAGCCTCGTCATTAACATACTTAGCTCACGACCCCCGTTCTAAAGAACTCCAGTGGTGGAGAAGACCCAGTGGTCTAGCTCTATCTGTGGACTCCCACCACCACTCGGTGTGTCGAGAGAGAACATGGGCCGCACATCTCGGCCTCTCTGTACATCTGGGCATCCCATAACTACGAAGATGTACTCCATTCTTGCCAACCACCGAGAAGCTGCCACAAGTGGGTTCTCTACAAGCATCAAATTCCTTGGCTTCCACTTGGTGAAATCTTTCAACCACTTTCCAAACTCGGCAGCTCCTCTGCACTATCAAGTGGAGTGAGTGGTCACGATGACCTGCCCCTCGGTTGAGCTCCCACGGGACTCACCGAGAACTCTTTGGAGCTTTTGGGGGAACTTTCTGCATGATGAGTGTCAATCAGCCGGGCTATCTGTGCCTAGACTCCTCTCTCTGCTTGGCGCTGGCTGCTGAGTCTCACGACTCTCTGCTCGGCCATTAGGCCCATCATCATGTCTCTCATAGCGAAATATCTCCTCCGGAGGCTTGCACCTTGAGGCATAGCAGCCTCCGCCCTTTCTCACCAGGCAAGTTAACCTCACGGTGCCACGCAGAGCGCCTCTGAGCTTCGATATACCTGCAGGCTGCGGCTCTGCGGCATCTCTATTTGCGTTCCAGACGGACTGCTCCCCTGCGTATGCAAAGCATCTTCGGCGATCTACCACGGAAACCACAACGAGTTTAGTCCACGCTCGGACTTTCTGCCAACAAAGATAACACATGTGTACCGCATATAGTATCGTAAAACAAAACCCTTAGCTTATTGAACTTAGACAAACACGGCGGCCTTGGAGTCTGCTTTGGAGATCATGGGAACACAACCTACAAAGCAGGTTAGTCTACGAGATCTATGACTCGTGCTCGATACCAACTGTAAAGACCCAACCCGAAAATGGAACTAAATCTAGGTCTTTACTCGAGCATGCAAATTTAAAACATAAAAGGTTGAGTCGGATTAAAAAGCTTTTCAAACACATGAGCGGAAAACAATCAAAACAAAGTAAACATTCATTAGGCAAAACGAACCATTTAAATTAAAGCGATGTTGATCGGTATTTTTCCTTAAAAACATAAAATAGTTCAAATCATAGTTTTCCCTACGGACCTAAGTCCAACTACATCTGAAATCCAAAAGCGATAAAAATAAGACCACGACAGTGTCGGCGGCATCCATGATCTCCCCGGCTCTCTCCGCTAGCCACCTCGGTGCTTTGTCCCAAGTTACCTGGAAGAAACCACGATAAGGGTGAGTATAAACATACTCGGTAAGAACTCCCGAGCCAGGAGTGCGATACGATGCAATCTATCATCTAGCAACCTAGTACACATGCCACAATTATCAACACGGATCTTAGCTCAACGAGCTCTACAAGGCAAATCGGAATCCTCGGAAGTCTCCTACTTAGGCCTAATTATTGGTTCTCAAACCAATCCGGGACATCTCCAAGGGTCTTTCTCCCTTGGCCAATTGATCGACTCAAAACCGATCCCAAGATGTCAGGCACCTCGAGGTCTTTCTCCTCGACCAATTGATTAACTCAAAGTTAATCCCAAAGGAGTGTCCTCAAGGGTCTCTTACCTCGCTATAAATCTGGACTATCGGAGAGTACCCGAAGTCTGGCTCTAAACAAGAAGAAAGCGGTGTACTCACGAACATTAGCTTGGAGAGCTCTCGAACGGCTACTAACGCGTGCGCGCGCACACCGCATGCTCTTACGCAACCGGGCGTAAATGCGGGGCCTGAGGGCAAACTACGCGGGCAGAATACGCATGCCTAAGACTCGGAAGCGGTGTCACCGATCACAGTGATGCGAGGCCCTCGGCACTCATGCGTGCGCACTGTACCCACCGACACGAAGCTAGAACCAGGCCAAGGTAGGCTTGCCGTTAGCGGGGTTCCGCTCTAGCAGAGCTACAAACTAGGCTTATGCCAATGAGGTAGCTAATCCTCACTTGGGCTGCGGGGAAGCAAGATGCGTTATGCTTCGCTCTACTCCCCGGCCCGGTGGGGACAAGATGCGTTATGTAAAAGCTCTCGGCCTCTAGATGATGACAATCCCTAACATACTAGTTTAGACTACCAAATACGTGATTCTGGCTAACATTCACAAAGACATCTATCATACATAGCCTAGCATGATGCTACGTGTTTAAAGCAGGAATTTCAAGCATCTTTGGAAGAACAAACCTAGCATGGCACTAACATGTACAACAAGGCAAAACATGCTAGCAAGAATTTAATCATTAGCTATCCTATCCACTAACATGCTCATAAAGGTAAACAAGCATACAAGGCACAATTAAGAAAGCATAGCGGGGTCCACACAAACCACGGTAGGAAGTCACTTACACTGGAAACAAGTGGAGAATAGCTATCACCACCAAAAAGACCCTCGAGCTTAATACGAACTCGAGCAACCTAGGCATAAATAAAGCATCCTAAGTAAATACATACTGACCAGAAGCTTAGGAAACACAAAGGGATTGGTTCGGGAATTACCAGAGAAGACACGGGCCTCGGCAGCAAAGGAGGGTGGCTTGGGGCGTTCTTTGAGGTGCTTGGTTGAAAGCGGCGCGTAAGCGCCCGGCCGCAAGGGTGGCTGGCCAGGGTGGGCCTTGCGCAGAGGGTCGCGATGCGAGCGCGGCAGCGGCGAGCGCGCTGGGCGAGGTTGCGTTGCGGCCTTTGTCGCGACCACTGGCGGCGTCGAGGCGGTGTTAGGCGGCCACAGGCAGCGTCGGCGGCGATAAGTGCGGCGGTGGAAATTTGGCGAGTCTGCGAGCGTCTGTGGCAGGCAGCGAGCGGGTGGGCGGCGTGATGCAGTGTGTTGTGAGTTTGTCGGCCGGTGTGCAGGCAGGGGGTGGTGCGTGCGGCTAGGGTTGGGTGGCTCGGGGTGGCTCGATGGTGTGGCTAAATTTTGCTTTCGGCTAGGGTTTTAGGAGAGAGAGGGGAGAGAGAGAGAGAGAGAGAGAGAGAGAGAGAATGTGGCTCTAAGGGGAAAATTAGGGGTTTCTTGATTTTCCTTCTTTTCCTTATTTTTAAATAGGTTAGGAGACCTAAATTCCTTTCCCCAAGGCTTTTTCTCTTGCGGGTCCGGCTAAAGGAATTCTTTTCTCTTTTTCTTTTTAATTAGACTCTTTTCTTAAAACTCCACATTCACCATTTAGGGCAAGGCTCAAATCCCAAAAGATTCAATTAATTTTCCAATTAATTTTGTTATTAACCAGGAAGGAAAGCAGGGCCGTTACACTTGGAGTTCTTGGCGGTATTTTGCGCAGGCAGTGGCGCTGGCTGCAGCCGCAACAAGCAAAACCGCAGCGGGCATGCAGCGAGGAGCAGCGTAGCGCGTGCTCTGGGCGTCTTGAGCGGCAACTCAGGAGAAGGCGCGCGCGGCGGCGCCAGCGTGCGATGGGCGACCGCGGACCGCGGTGGGCGCTGGCGAGAGAGCCTCTGGCGTCGCAGCGATCGAAGGCGAGGGCGAAGCAGCGATCTGGCTGGGCTTCTTCTGAGGCGAAGCGGCGTCTTGGCGGGTAGCCGGCAGATCTAGGCGTGGGGCCCTGGCGCCAGCGACAAAGCTAATTGCACAGCTGGGCCGACGGCGCAAAGGCGCTAAGGCGGATCTGGCGTCTGGCTGCTGCCAGCGGATCTGGGCGTGGGCCCGGCTTTGCCGACGCAACAACTAAGTGGTTCTTTGAATGGCAGCAAAGTGCTAAGCGGATCAGCGTCTTGGTAGCCGGCTGGGCGGGCTTGCGACGATTATTCTTCTTTGGGGCTCTCTCGGTGGCTGCAATCAACACAAACACACTTGGCCAAAAAGCACACCAAGCGGATGAGAGAAGAAGAAGGAAGATCGATACCTACCGGAATGATGATGATCGATCCAAAGGAGGCTGCGAAGGATGAAGAACTTCGGCAAGGCAATGGAGAGCAAAGCTTGGCGGCCACACACTTTGGAGAAGAAGATGGACAAACCTAATTTCTATTTCATTTAACCAAATGCACCAAACACCAAAGATCCAAGATTAACTAAGATGTGATGCGAGAAGAGCAACAAGAGCAACTAATGGCTCAATTGGCACATCCCCACAAGCTTTCGAGGGCAGGTTTCAAACCCCATTTGCAAGCACAATTTCCTTTATTTTTACTTTTGCATCAAACCTTGCTCAAACCAAACCACAAATCCCTCCAAAACCTACATAAATCCATCAATAATTTTAGTATTTGGAAAAAGACACAAGCGTAGCCTGACGGCCCGAAACCAAATTACCAAATTACCCCTAGGGCATACACGGAAGACCAGGGATGAAAAGCCTGGAGTCGATTACAGGCTCTCACCTGCTCAACAAGCTGCTCGCCTTTGCGGAAAGTTGACATGATGGCTCTCTAAGCCCAAACCAACAATGAGTGAGGAACACCTTTCGCCTCGCTCCACAACTCTACACAAGGCATAAAAGCTAGATGAAAAGTATTGTAAATTCTTACCCCTTAGCTTAATTGAACTCGGACAAACACTGGCGACAGTGAGTCTTGATGATCATGGGAGCAAACAACCTACAAAGCGAGGTTAGTCTCTGAGAATCTATGACTACATTAACACGATACCAAGCGTAGCGAACAGACCCAAAACATGGTCCTCGGCGGGGTTCTCACTCTGCATGCAAGTTAAATATGATATCAAGCGGTTTAGTGCTCATATTTAAAAATCATTTCAAACATATGAGAAGGGGAACCCTTAAAACATAAACCACGGTTTTCATTTAAACCATCCAACAGAAGTAAAACCACACAGCGGTATTTATAAAATCATACAATACAATTTAAACCACACAGCGGTATTTCTTTATCTTTCGAAAGCATTTTGACATACCTCATCCCACTCAAAGATTTCCCTTTCTTCATCAATCTTTGAAAAGGATGACATCTACAACTAGGTTTGAAATGAACCTTCTTATGTAAGCTAAGGCGCCCTTGAAGACTTCTTAACTCGTGCAAATTCTTTGGCGGTTGCATCTTTTATGTGCATCGATCTTTGTTGGTCTATCTCAATCCCCCGATGTCTTACGATGAACCCCAAAAAATTTACTGAAGATTACTCAAATGCACATTTGAGAGGGTTCATCTTCAATTGATACTTTCTTAGCCGATCGAAGACTACCTTAAGCTCTTCACAGGTGATCTTGTCGCTCTCTGAGACTTATACCACGAGATCGTCAACATAACATTCCCAACACGTTTGTGTAGCATATCATCGAAAATATTACGCATTGCTCGTTGATAGGTTGCACCCGGCATTCTTCGGTCGAGCAGCATGACCTTGTAACAATATATTCCCTTTGGGTTGGCGATCATTTCTTCATCTTCAAGAGCCATCCTTATCGATTGTAGCGATGATCCATCATAAAAGATAAAGCTTCATGTCCGATAGTGGCATCAACCATGATTTCGAAGTAATAGGCAATGGAAAATCATCCTTCGGGCATGCATTGTTGGATCGCGAAAATCAACACAAACACGAAGTTGTCCATTCTTCTTTTCTCACTTTGGAACAATGTTGGCGATCCATGTTGGGTATTTTACTTCACGCATAAACCCAGACTTCCAATCAACTTATTTACTTCGACCTCTATTTGGGGATAAGTTACGGTCTAAATCGTCGTTGAGTTTGCTTGATCGAAAGTCGAGATCGAGGTTTAACAAGCTAGATGATGGGCGCAACTTTTGGATCAAGTCCGACATTTCCTTGTATGACCCGGCAAAAGATGTCTTGTATGTAGTAAGTAAGTGAAGCGTAGATACTCGGTCTCTTCCTCGGGCTTAAATAACGTGCTTATGAAAGTTAGGCGTGGCTCCTCATTCGTACCAAGATTTATTTCTTTAAGCTGGAAGTCTCTGTCGACTCAATGCAATCTTCTAATGGAAGTGGAGCTTCATCAACATCCTCTTCACCCATCTCAACCTCTGTCTCTTCTACAATAGTGATGTGATGACACGAAAACTCATTTGTCTCTTGCTCTATATTCTCTTCCCTTGGGTTGGTGAAGATAACATCATGTCCTTTTACTCTCAGCGAACTATACCATTTCCATTGTGACAAACATTTTTTCTCTTCATGCACGGGATGGAACAACACTTGCATATGTCTTCATCGCTTCTTATTTTACTCGATGACTCGTTTTTACAATTTCTAAGGCTTTCACTTGAGAGATTCGGTCCAAAAGCAGACGGTATTCCTTTCAATATTTGTTGTGTTTATGCTTAATCTTTGAAAAGCTAGGCCGGTCGGATCTTATCATTAGTTGGACTTGTATTTTCTATTTTCCTTTTCGGCTTACTTAACCTTTGAAAGCGGATGGTTCGTGCTCCACTGAAGTCCGAATATTCTGCGTTTCTCCATAGCTTTATTCAATCTTTCAAAAATAGGTAATTGTGTCTCATTGGTGGTTGCGAGGCATTTTATTCTCTTTTCTTTTTGATGTACCTAACCTTTGAAATCTTTTGAAACACGAGATGTTGATGGTCCAATGCGTTCAAAGGCGGGTACCCCTATGACCAACATTCTTATTTTCCTTTGATTCTTCCAACCTCTTCAATGGTTATGTGGTTGGCATCTTCCACCTTTGCCTTCTCTCTTCTTGTTATATGAAGCTGTAGTTCGGGTGACTTATATCAAAGTCCTTTTCTTGACGTTGGTAGGCGTAACCTTTCTTCTGACTTCTTCTTTCGGCAGAAAGCTCGGCTTAGTCATCAAATATACACTTAGCGTTTTGAACTCGGTATGTGTCATGTGAAATCATACCTTCTTTAGCTAGCGATGCAATGCGGCATTGGGGTTCAAATCCATCTTTTGTCTCAAACTCAGAGCAAAGCCACATTCTTCTCATCTCCTTGCTCTTAAACTCCATTGCTTTTCATCTTTGTCAAAGGAGTGGTGGAAACTTTCCCTCAATACTTCAATATCACCTACTTTCAATTTTTTAGGAACATTGGTGAAAGGTGTTTCACCCTTTTTCTGTCGGGATATAAGGACATAGCGTAAGATGGGTGAAGTTGGAAGTTTCTCATCTTTAGAGCCTTAGGAGCTACTAGACTCGTTGAAGCCTCTATCTTTACTTTGGGCATGACTTTTCTTCT
>CM071851.1:29104631-29277131 GCA_036507275.1 Sicyos edulis
CTTGTGATTGTATGAAATTTCCAGTGGGTAGGTCACATGTTTTCTCTTGCATCCATATCGTGTTGCTCTTGTGTCCCCTGATATATTCTGTTAGTTCCATGCAAGGGGTTTAATTATCTTGGCATACCTTGTTCTATTTTATCCTGTTAGTTCCGTGCCAGGCATAGGCGGGTATGTATAGTGTAGAAGAATGTAGGGGTAACTAGTTTAGGTCCCGCTCGGGTAAGCCCCGATGGACATCCGGAGGTGTAAGACCCTGATGGGCATCCTAGGTGTGTAAGTCCCTGATGGGCATCACTGAGTTGGAGGTGTAAGACCCTGATGGGCATCCTAGGTGTGTAAGTCCCGATGGGCATCACCGAGTTGGAGGTGTAAGACCCGATGGGCATCCTAGGTGTGTAAGTCCCGATGGGCATCACCGAGTTGGAGGTGTGAGACCGATGGGCATCCTAGGTGTGTAAGTCCTCGATGGGCATCACCGAGTTGGAGGTGTCGGACTCGATGGGCATCCTAGGTGTGTAAGTCCCGATGGGCATCACCGAGTTGGAGGTGTAAGACCCTGATGGTCATCCTAGGTGTGTAAGTCCCCGATGGGCATCACTGAGTTGGAGGTGTAAGACCCTAATGGGCATCCTAGGTGTGTAAGTCCCCGATGGGCATCACTGAGTTGGAGGTGTAAGACCCTGATGGGCATCCTAGGTGTGTAAGTCCCCGATGGGCCTCACTGAGTTGGAGGTGTAAGACCCCGATGGGCATCCTAGGTGTGTAAGACCCCACTGGGCATCACTGATTTTGGAGGTGTAAGGCCCCGATAGGCATCCTAGGTGTGTAAGGCCCCACTGGGCATCATTGAGTCCTAGGTTGTGTAAGGCCCGAAGGGCATCCAAGTGTAGAACCTAGGATAGGCAGTAGATGAAAGCCCTTGAATAGGCTCGCTCTAGAAGTAGCTCATAGCCTAATTCAACCGTTTTGCTCTAAGTCATTGTTTTATTTGCATGTATACTAGGGTGCTAGATGACTGATGTATCGTATTGTACCCCGGTTGGGGATTCTTACTGAGTATGTTTATACTCACCCTTATTTCTGTGGTTTTTCCACCAGGTAACTTGGGACAACACCAGGATGGCTAGCGGAGGGAGCTGTTTGATCATGGGGGGCTACCGGCACTCTATCGTTTATTGTTTGCATTTATTTATTCAGCATGTAGATGGACATGAGTCCTAGGGGAATGATGTTAAAGTTGTTTAAACTGTTTTGAATGTTCTTTTATAAATACTGGCCAGGCTTATTTTACCTTGATTGGATTTGCTTATGAAAATTGTTGGTTATGTTTTAAGTGTTCCCCGTTTCCAAATGTTTTGAAAAAGTTTTAAATATAAGCACTATACCGCTTGTTGAAATATTTAACTTGCATGCTGAGTGAGGACCTAGGTTTAGGACCGTATTCCAGGTCGGGTCCTTACACGTCTACACGCAACTCAGCGCCCCGCGTCGCTCCGCCCGTCCGCGCGCAGCCCATCTCCCCAGCGCCCGTGTCCAGGCGCACAACCCTGCCGCACCTGGGCGCTCAGCAGCGCCCAGCGCCCGTGCAGCTTGTCCATCCGCTAGTCAGCCGTGTCATGTGAGTTGCTCCCGAGCTGAGCCATGTTTGTTTGATTCTTTTAGGCCTATTGGTTGTAATTGTGTTGTTGTTTGTTAGGTACCCGATAGTTACCCGATAGCTAGCTCGGGGTTTGTTTGCAGCATAGGGCCTTAGTGTGTTATTGCCTTCCGACCAAGGTAAGGATTTCTTATTGAAGTTGTGTGGGCCCTGCGATATATTCTGTGATTGCTGTTTGTGTGTTTGTTTATGTTTATCAGCATGTTTAGTGGATAGGTGCTCTGTTCTGAATTTCGACTGGCATGATTCTCATGTTGTTTCTCATGTTAGTCCCATGCTAGGTTGTTCTGTTCTAGCATGCTCGTTATCTGTTCTTGCTTCGTAGTATCATGCTAGGTTCATTGTCTCTGCTGAGCACGTATTGGATTCTTTGCTGTATCTGTTTATAGTTAGAATTATGATAGGTAGCATCATCCGGGCGAGGATGCATAACGTAACTTGCATCCATGGCAGGGACGTACGAGGCAGTACTCCGTCCCTAATCCGTCGTTAAGGTTTAGCTAACCCTAACGGCAGCCCAGTGTAATCTTGGGTGAGGGTGGCAGACTGTTAAATGCCCCAATAGTCGGAGGAAAGATGAGGCATTGCCTTGTCCCCAGCAGTCGACACGTCCTCAGCGTGTCGGTAGTAGCCCTTGATTGCCACCTGATAGGGCAAGGACCGTTTCCTGGTGTAAGCCTACCACGATCGGTTCCTTAGCCTCAGGTGCGGTGGTACAGGCTGACATAGTTTACGTGTTCTGGTCTCACACCCCTATGTTCAGTGACACCGATCCAGAGGTTTGTTAGGCATGAGTACTGGACCAGGGTAGCTTGCTCTAGACCCAGCACCCCCTGGTTTGCAGCAGCATGCGGTGCGCGCACACTCTCATTACAGCGCCGATTGGAGAGCTCCTCGGGATCTTGAGTTCAGTGCACCTTTCGTATCGATAGTAGGAAGGCTGAGGCTGGGACTAGTTTCTCTTATAGTATCGTATCTCGTGGTAGTTTTCCGGAGTAAGACTGTATGATGGCATCCGAGGTTTGTGTATGGAGTAAAGTGTTGTGCTCTCTTCTATGTTTATATTCATAGCTTGCATACATTTCTGCTAGATGACCAGTTATATCGGATTGTACCCCGGTTGGGGATTCTTACTGAGTAATTCGTTACTCACCCTTATTATGTGGTTTTCCACAGGTAACCATGGTGCGAGACAGGATGGCTGAAGGAGGAGTTGCTGATCATGGAAACCAGCTGTTTTACTCTGAGTCTTATGTTTATGTTTTCTTATGTTTGTATTATCCTCTGAATGCATGTAGTTAGGCACGGAGTGTAAAGACCCGACCCAAAAAGGGGTTCTAAAATAGGCCTTTACCTCAATGCATGTGTTCAAAACTTAAAGACAATATGCAAGAATGGTTTTCGGATTCTAAGTGAAAACTAAAGCATGCAAACAACCATTTAAAACAACACACAGTTATAGAATTCCTGAAACCTGTCCCTGTTTCCAAGTACCTGTTTCAAGTCAAATACATTTCCAAAACTCACTCTGATCAGAGATTTATTTAAACCATTCAATACTTCCAACAGTTACAACAGTTCTAGAATCCGGGAAAACAGTCAGAAAAACATCCTAGGGCTCCATGCCCATCTACATGCATTCAGAGGAAAATAAAGCATAAAGAATCATAGACATAAAATTCAGAGTTCGACAGTTGGTTTCCATGATCACAGCTCCTCCTTCAGCCATCCTGTCTCGCACCTTGGTTACCTGTGGATAACCACAAAATAAGGGTGAGTAACGAATTACTCAGTAAGAATCCCCAACCGGGGTACAATACGATATACATGGTCATCTAGTAGAAAGGTATGCAAGCTATGAATATAAACACAGAAGAGAGCACATAGCTTAAATCCACACAAAAAATTCGGATGCCATCTCAGGGTCTTACTCCGGAATAATCCACCACACTTTATGATCCTATACGAGAACCAAGTCTCGGCCTCAGCCTGTCTACTGTCGATACGAAAGGTGCACTGAACTCATGATCCCGAGGAGCTCTTCAGTCGGCACTGTAATGAGCGTGTTCGCGCACCGCATGCTACTGCAAACCAGGGGGTGCCGGGTCTAGTGGCAAGCTGCCCTGGTCCAGTCACCATGCCTAACTAATCTCTGGATCGGTGTCACTGACATAGGGGTGTGAGACCTGGACACGTGAACTATGTCAGCCTGTACCACCGCACTTGAGGCAATGGAACCGGTCGTGGTAGGCTTACACCAAGAAGTCATCCTTGCCCTATCAGGTGGCAATCAAGGGCTACGGCCGAACACGCTGAGGACGTGCCGACTGCAGGGGAAAAGGCAATGCCTAGTCATCATCCCGACCGTTGGGGCATTTAAGAGTCTGCCACCCTCACCCAAGATTGCAATGGGCTGCCGTTAGGGTTAGCTAAATCCTAACGGTGGATCAGGGACGGAGTACTACCTCGTACGTCCCTGTCGTGGATGCAAGTTGCATTATGCATCCTTGCCAGGATGATGCTACCTACCTGAACTCTAAACTATAGCATAAACAGCAAACATTCCAAAACGGGCTCAACAGAAACAACAAACCTACCATGGTACTACGAAGCAAGAACAGATATCAAGCAAGCCAGAACAGGACAACCTAGCATGGAACTAACATGAGAAACAATACGAGATTCATGCCAGTAAGAATTCAGAACAGAGCACCTATCCACTAACATGCTGACAAACATAGACATGCAAACAAACAGCAATCACATATCATATCACAGGGCCCACACAACTCCGATAAGAAATCCTTACCTTGGTCGGAAGGCAACTACACACAAGAATCCTAAGTTACGATCGATCCCGAGCTAGCTAATGAGAACCTAACAAGCACAACAATAATCACAATCCATAGGCCTAAATATAATCAAACAAACAGGGCTCGGCTCGGGAGCAATCACACGGCACGGGAGACACGGGAGCAGGGCACTGACGAGTGGACGAGATGCTGGCGGTGGGCACGATGGCGCGCGAACTGCTGGGCGGCTGGGCACGCGACGCGACGGGCGGGCCGCGCGTGGCCGCGATCGGCCGCCGCGCGAAGGGGGTGTGCAACGGCGGTGGCCGGACGCTGGTCGCTCAACAGCCGACAAAGTGCGAAGGCGCTGCAGGGGCGAGGCGTCTGGCTCGGCTGCTGGGCAGATCTGCTGCTCGGTTGGTCTCTTCTCGGCTAGCTGCAACAAAAACACAACTCACCTTCTTTTTCACTCGGCCAGCAAGAACATCAATCGGAGAAGAAGAAGAGAATGATAAATCTTACCCGGGATGACACAATGGGGCTGCTAGGGTGATGGAAATCGGCTTGGAGTGTGACGAACCCGACCCAAAACATGGTCCTAAACCTGGGTTCTCATTCAGCATGCAAGTTAAATATGATAACAAGCGGTTTAGTGCTCATATTTAAAAACGCTTCAAAACATATGAGAAGGGGGAATCCTCAAAACATAACCAACAATTTTCATTTAAACAATCCAACGAAGTAAAACAACCTGGCCAGTGTTTATAAAAACATACAATACAATTTAAACAACTTTTTAAACAATGTTCCCCTAGGACTTCTGTCCATCTACATGCTGAATAAACAATGCAATAATAAATGACAGAGTGCCGGCAGCTCTCATGATCAATCAGCTCTCTCCGCTAGCCCTCCTGGTGTTGTCCCAAGTTACCTGAAAGATAAATAAGGGTGAGTATAAACATACTCAGTAAGAATACCTGTAACAGCCCGGTTTTCAGCTAAATGTAAAATAAGGTTTCCTTTTATATTTTTAAGTTTGGGAGGAACTGTTGGAAGGACTCGAACCCTTGGCCTAAAAAGGGGTTGGGAAGCTTGGGTTTAAATAAGGAAAATAAACGCGTCATTGGGGGCTCGAAGGGGAATCTTGGGAGGTCATAAGAGATTCCCAAGTCTATTTAAGTTAAGGAAGGGAATTATATTTAAGGAGAAAGAAAAGAGAAAACAAGGAAAAAAAAAAAGAACCCCAAAACCCTAGACTTCTCCTTCACTCTCGCCTGCCGCCCCACACCGCCGCCGTGTCTCGCCTAACGCCTCTGCCGCTTCCCCGACGACATCGCCTTTCTCACGACCACCTGCCGCCACCGCCGCACCGAGCCACCGCAGCCTCCGGATCGCGTCGGCGAGCAAACCACCCACGACCGCCCGCAGCGACCCATCCTCCACTCCGCACCAGTCGCGCGCCAACCTGACCGGCCGTGTAGCCGCCTCGCGCCCGCGACGACACCACCCAGCGCGCTCGCGCCCAGCGCACCGACGTGTAGCGCCTCCGCCGCGCACACAGACGACGACAAGACTTCAGCGCCCAAACCGCGTCGCTCCACTCGCCGCGCGCGCCGTCCCAGTGTCGCTCGTTCGCTCGCCACCTCGCGGCCAGCCGTCGTCCGCCAGCTGCGCGCCGTCGAGACGCTTTGATAGCTCCCCGCCCGCCAGTGTCACTACGCCACAGGCGCTTTCGAGCCAGCGCCCTGGCATCGGCCGAAGCGTCTTCTTTGCTTGCTGCTCGCCGAGACGTGTGCCTTCTCGGTTGGTAAATTCCCGAACCTCCACCCTTTGGACGTCCCGATTTTCGATGTCGCTTATTAATTAGGATAATTTATTGCTTGCTTAGGTTGCTCGAGTTCACTTAAAAGCTCGAGGGTCGTTATTCGATTCGGGATAATCAACCTCCACTTAATTCCGTGTAAGATTCTTACCCGGGTTGTGTGGACCTCGCGAATAGTTGATAGCACGCCGACATCAGAATTATATGAATTTCTAGTGATAGGTTTCATGTTTTCTTTTGATTCATGTTCGTGATATGTTTACATCCCGTTAGTTCCATGCTAGGCATTCCTATCTTGATAGACCCATGCCGCCTATTGTATGTTTGCTAGATCCAAGTTACTGTTAGATGTGTGATGTAAAGTTTAGAGGGCCGTAGAGGTAACTAGTTTGGGGTCCCGCTCGGGCAAGACCCGATGGACATCCGAGGTGTAAGGCCCTATGGGCATCCTAGGTGTGTAAGGCCCACCGGGCATCACCGATTCTCGAGGTGTAAGGCCCTATGGGCATCCTAGGTGTGAAAGGCCCACCGGCATCACCGATTCTCGAGGTGTAAGGCCCTGCGGGCATCCTAGGTGTGTAAGGCCCACCGGGCATCACCGATTTTGGAGGTGTAAGGCCCTATGGGCATCCTAGGTGTGTAAGGCCCACCGGGCATCACCGATCATCGAAGGTGTAAGGCCCGATGGGCATCCTAAGTGTGTAAGGCCCCACCGGGCATCACTTTGTCCTAAGTGTGTAAGGCCCCACTGGGCATCACCGAGTCCTAGATTGTGTAAGGCCGAAGGGCATCCAAGCGTAGGGACCTAGGAGGGACTGCTGATGGGAACCCTTGAATAGGCTCGCCTAGAAATAGCCCATAGCCTAACCAACCGCTCTGCTCTAAGTCTTTGTATGGTTGCTTGCCCATGTGCTAAATGAGATGATTTCGTATTGTACCCGAATGGGGATTCTTACTGAGTAACTTGTTGCTCACCCTTACTTTCTCTGTGGCTTCCACGGTAACTTGGGACAGAGGTGGATGGCTAGGAGGAAGCGGCTCGATGATCATGGGACGGTGACTGGATCGCACGCTTCTTTAAATGTTTTCCTTAATGATTTAGCATGTAGTGGGACTTGGGTCCCTAGGAAAAAGCACTCAAACTATTTTATATTCTCGCATCGCTTTCCTTGAATTGTTTTAAGAAAGTCTTGATCACCATTTACCTATTTTATTTAATTGAAATCATGGTTTTGTTTTAAAAATGTTTATTGCAAAGTTTTAAACTTCCGACTCTGAATGATGTTTATATTCTTAATCATGCATGCTAAGTATGGACCTTAGGTTAGAGACCGTTTCTTGGGTCGGGTCCTTACAATACCCAACCGGGGTACAATACGATACATCAGTCATCTAGCACCTCAACATGCAAGCAAACAGTTATCAACACAGATCATAGCTCAACGAGCTCATAATGCAAGATCTGGAACCATTGGAAGTCTCCTACTTCCGGCCTAATGATTGGTTATCCTGACCAATCCTGGGACATCACCGAGGTCTCTTTCACTCGCGGGATTGATTAGCTCAAAAGCTAATCCCAAGGATGTCCTCAAGGGCCTCCTTGCCCTTGCTACTAATCTAGACTTACGGGAGAGTACCCGAAGTCTGGCTCTAAACTGGAAGGAATGGTGTACTCACGACATTAGCCTGGGGGAGCTCTCCGAACCGGCAACTAACGCGTGTGCGCGCACACCGCATTCTGCTGCAATCGGCGTAAATGCGGGGGCCTAAGGGCAAACTACGCGGGCCAGATACGCATGCCTATGACTCGGACGCGGTGTCACTGATCACAGTAGCGCGAGGCCCTCGACGCTCATCTGTGCAGCCTGAACCACGACCTGAAGCTAAGAACCTGCCAAGGTAGGCTTACACCGTTGGCAGGGTTCCGCTCTAGCAGGCTACAAACTAGGCTTATGCCGATGTGGGTAGCTAATTCCACATCGGCGGTCGGGGGGGAAGCAATATACGTTATCTCACACGCACACTTTACTCCCACTGCAGCTAAATCCACATTGGCGATCGGGGAAAGCAAGATACGTTATGCTGCGCACACTTTACTCCCGATCAGTGGGGACAAAGTACGTTATGTCCGCTCTCAGCCTCTGGATGATGACAAACCCTACAACTCTATCTAAGAGTACAGAGTAAAATAAATGATTCCTGGCTAGCAAGCAATGACCGACATCAATCACATTTACCTAGCATGATACTACGAACTTAAAGCAGGAATCATAAGCATGCTGGAAGAACAAACCTAGCATGGCACTAACATGTACAATCCGGTAAACATGCTAGCAAGAGATCAATCAAAGCTGCCCTATCAATATCATGCTCATAACAATCAGCAAACATACAAGGCACAATCATGATATATCGCAGGGTCCACACAACCACGGTAAGAAATCCTTACCTGGAACAAGCAGGAAAACAATAATAATCACAAATCAACGAGCGACCCTCGAGCATCTAATCAAACCGGAACAACCTATACATCAAATAAAACACCCCAATTAAATCCATAAACAATAGCCAACAAATCAAGGCCCAACGAAGAAAAGACTCGGGAAATACCATCCGCGATGCCACAAGGCTCGGGCCAACCAACACACAACAGTGCAGGCTCGGCGCTCATCTGTGCAGCCTGTACCACCGACCTGAAGCTAAGAACCGGCCAAGGCAGGCTTGCACCGTTGGCAGGGTTCCGCTCTAGCAGGCTACAAACTAGGCTTATGCCGATGTGGTAGCTAAATCCACATCGGCTGCCGGGGGGAAGAAATGTACGTTATGCTTCGCTCTACACCCGACCGGTGGTACAGGCAGCACAGATGAGTGCCGAGGGCCTCGCACTACTGTGTTCAGTGACACCGTTTCCGAGTCTTTAGGCATGCGTACCTGGCCCGCGTAGTTTGTACCTAGGCCCCCACATTTACGCCGGTTGCAGCAGCATGCGGTGTGCGCGCACACGCGTTAGTCGCCGGTTCGGAGAGCTCCCCCGGGCTAATGTTCATGAGTACACCCGTTCTTTCCAGTTTAGAGCCATACTTCGGGTACTCTCCCGATAGTCCAGATTTGTTAGCGAGGGTAAGAGGCCCTTGAGGACACCCATTGGGATTGGCTTTTGAGCTGATAATATGGTCGAGGGAGAAAGACCCTCGAGGGAGTCGGACATCTTTGGGATCGGTTTTTGAGCTGATCAATTGGCCGAGGGAGAAAGACCCTCGGAGATGTCCCGGGATTGGTTATGAGAGCCAATCATTAGGCCGGAAGTAGGAGACTTCCGAGGATTCCAGATTCTGCCTTGTAAGCTCGTTGACCTATGATCTGTGTTGATCTGTGTTGGTAACTGTTTGCATGTATGCAAGGAGAGAGAGAGAGAGAGAGAGAGAGAGAGAGGGAGAAGGGGAAAGAATAAGGGTTTTTCTCTTTTCTTTTCTTTTTTCCTAAATTAAATAGGCTTTGGGTGGTCCAAAATCCCTTCCCAAGGCTTTCCTCCTTCGAGTCCTAGCTAACGCATTCTTTTCCATTTAAAAAAACCCATTTAAATCAAGCCTCCTAATAACCGTTAGGTCAAGGGTTCAATTCCCAAAGGAAGCACTCTAATTAACAATAATTTTGTTAATTACCAAATCACCTCCAAACTTCCAACCAACTAACCCGAACTTCTTGGGTCCTGCAACCAACAACAATCAAGCCTCGACAAGGGCAGGAGTGACCCCGAAGTCTTGAAAATCCACAAAACCCTTACCGGGGGCAAAAAGACCAAATTACCCCTAAGGGTTAAAATAGCTCTAATGGCCCATCCGAACATCCGAATAATGAACCGAAAACACCTGGGAAACCGAAATAGAAAATCTGGGCCAAGCATTCTGATTCTCCTCCTTTTAAGACTTTCGTCCTCGAAAGTCCTAAGACGAAAACAACTCTAGGAAAACTCCACTGATCCTTAACCAACCAACTCCTTTTCAAGCCAACACTGGTCCTTCTTCGAAATCCCGACCCTCTTGGGTTTCCAAGGCTCAAGCCAAAAAGGCATAGAGTCTGCCACAAACTATCTCAACCCTACACCATGTCAAGCAACCAACCGAACCTCTCGGGTTCCGAAAAACCAATCACCCTACTCTTACTTCACAAGAGACCAACGAACTCCAATGGTTGCCTATAAGCCTTAACGAAAAATCAATCGAACCACCACCGCGGCCGATCCCAAAGCCAAACTTGTCCAACTAGAACGCGTCCACAACACTTAAGCAACCATCTTGAAGAGCACCGACGCACTCAAGCCAGGGCAAATACCTTTTCACACGAAAGGCTAACGGCCAACCTACGGCCACCCATGAACGACAAGGTCCGAGAACAGCTCCACTCACCAAACTAATATATTGGAGCCCCTCATCGGCCGACAACAACTTTCCAATGCAATCCGATCAGCCACCGCCCTAAGAGAATATCGCCAGTGTGGAAAACAAATAACATACCTCTCTCTGAAATCTCGAGCAAAGAAGGAATAAAACAACACGCGCGCTACTTGCAACACAACACCTCGAGGATAACAACTCAAAGTTTTAACCAACCAATGCCACGGCACCTCCATGCCAACCCCTCAACTTTGGCTCAACTAAATGCCAACCACGAACGCCAAGCAAACAACTAGGAGCAAAGCACGAGAAAGGCTTGCTCTGCAGAACTCAACTCAAGCTTACAAATCGCGAAGCTCACCTCCAAGGACATGCAACTCTCAAGTCCAACTGGCTAAATGAATGACTTCCTCCTTTTAGCTTAGGCCTAACTCATCTTCCAACCGAAACTCCACAATCGATTGAACCACCAACTTAGAACTAGCAAAGATCTATCCAAACACCGAAGAAGGTGCCAACTTTTGAAACCTTCCAAACAAGAGCAAGTCCTCAAGGCCACGCCCGCTTGCTCCAACCAAGCTAGCTCTTACAACAACATGGGAACCAACCCTTGGCCAACTACAAGCACCAACAGATAACAGTTTCAAAGCCAACGCGGAGGTACTAAAACAAAACTAGCTCGTCAACCGACTACAAGCTTTCAAAGAACTCAACCGAGGAACACTTTGCTGGTCCGGCTTAGCTCTGTGAGGCTCTCCACAACCTAGGTTTCCTCCGATCACCCTCCGACACACACACCGTCAAACAGTCCTAATGCATAACCGGCTACACGGGCACAACTCTCTCTCCAAAGATCTCGACTATGCCGGCGTGCTCCAACTCCTCGAAAGACCAAGAAGACCGTAAATACTACGAGATGTGTGTCACCTCCAACTCAAGTATCGACCACATCATTGCTTCTACCCAGGGTAGGGATCCGGTCAACACTCTTAGCAATGACGGACAAAAACTACGCGGCTTTGCTACCACCGCAGTTGATTAGTTCCAACTGAACTCCAACCATCGATCAACAAGAAATTCCTCTACCCAGGTCAAAGGCCAACTAGCATAACTTGCCTAAGCAACAACCCGGCTACAAACACGATATCCTTACGATCAAAATTAGGGAACTTGCCAAGAACTAAAGCCCTAACACCAAAAGGACTGAGCACTGGTTTCTCAACACGAACCTTTCGTGGTTCCCAAAACATACCCCAAGGAACGAGCTACACAAGAGTACACTTGCGTGCACAGCTCCAACTTGATTCCTTAAGATCCAACACGAACTCTAACACAAGGTAACATTTGCCTCCAAAAAGAGCCACAACTAGCAAGGGAGCAACAAGAGTTCAAACCCACTCGGGGTCAACTCACCACGAAATGCCCCATTGGCCAACTCACTCTACAAGAGCATAACCACACCAAGCTAACAACCTCATACCAATGTGTCCACCAAATGTGCTCCGCACAATCCATCCAACACATGGCTCCCACGCTGGACCAACCACGCATCATCGATGCCAACTCTACTCGTACCAAGGAAACTCAAGGGTAGTCGAATCACCCTACCAACAAACTGGTTCACAAGGCCACAACACAAGCGCGAGAACTCGAATGCGCTAGCCCTTAACAACCTACAACATCCTTTGTACCCAACTCTTGGTGACCTTGAAAGCTCTTGCTTTCCCTCGAACGACCTCACACTTGTAGTCCTCCGACTACCACCGAGCTATATCTCTTATGCAACCCAAACAGGTGCAACCTCAGAAAATGACTACAAGGCTAGTGGGGATGCTAAACTCCGCGTGGGTCATAGAACTACCTGCACATCTGGTGCGAGCTGGCCTGAACCTAGGCCTCCTTACCGAGCTTGGTGCCAACAAGCACTACATCTTTTCAACTCAAACAACTATAAACGAGCTCTACGTCCCTACTAAGGGTAGGGAAGGTCACACTCTGTGACGGGGACAACGACACTAAAAAAAGAAGTCCAACACTCGAGCCGTCTAATCTCTGGCATCTCGTCCAACAGTCATGCCACGGCCTACCCCTGCATCCCACTCGATGCTCAACAAATTTTCAGGCCAACACTCAGGTGGCAACAACTAGTTCCACATTTGTAACATGCTAACAAAAAGAGCGCTCCACTCTACTAGCCAACTGAAATCCACGGACTGATTAAGTCCTGACAAGCAAACTCCACACTACACCCCGGCCACGAGGGTACCAAAAGAGTTGGTCAGAAACGACAAAGAGGCTTGCAAGGGGTCAAGATGTTTCTACATCTTCCTCAAAAGCTACTAACACGGCACTTGCCAATCGATCGGGTGGATCGGTGGAGACTCGCTAGTCCACCTTTCTCAAGGGACTTCCACCACCAAACTGCTGCATCAAACAGCACCAAAACAGCACGCCTTGGCCTCTGAACATCAGGTCATCGGCCTCTAAACACCAGGTCGTTCCAACACTCGGATGATAAACTCGATCCTGGGCAACCACCTCGCTGCTAGCAGTGGGTTCTCAAAAACATTCAGCTCTACATGCTTCCACTTGCCAAACTCGGCGGCTCGATTAACGCCAACTAACTCATCAACATAAACCTGCTGATCAAGCCCTTCCGGAAACCTCCGGGGCTACCAGAGCTACTAGGGGGGGTGTCTCCTAAATAAACTCTATCAGCTGGGCTATCTGTGCCCGGGACTCCTCACTACGCGCTACAAACTGCGCCTGGGTCTCCGCTCTCTAATAGCTAAAAGACCTGCCATCAATTCTCTCATGGCTGGAGCACACCCTGCTCAAGGAGTCTCACTCTAAGGCATGCTAGCCTCTAACCTCTTCTCTTGGCAACTCAACTGCCAGGGCCAAAGGTGGCCTACGGGTCTAGACAACCCTGGACGCATCAACATGCGCAGTCCAACTTCTCGGTTGGAAATACCAAACGTCCCTGCCCCTCAATGTGTATTCAGCATAAGCGATCTACAATAAACACAAAGCTAGTCCTCACCGGGACTATCACTACCCAACAAGGGTAACACATGTATACTAGGTGCGATATTGTAAAATAAAACCCTTAGCTTAATGAACTCGCATAAAAACTGACGGCCGCGGGTGCCGATGATCATGGGGACAACAACCTACAAAGCGAGGTTAGTCTACGAATCTATGACTCGACCTCTCGATACCAACCGTAAGGACCCGACTGAATACGGTCCTAAACCTAGGTCCTCACTCAAAGATGCAAGTTAAATATTTCAACAAGCGGTTTAGTGCTCATATTTAAAACTTTTTCAAAACATTTGAAAACGGGGAACACTTAAAACATAACCAACAATTTTCATAAGCAAATCCAATCAAGGTAAAATAAGCCTGGCCAGTATTTATAAAAGAACATTCAAAACAGTTTAAACAACTTTAACATCATTCCCCTAGGACTCATGTCCATCTACATGCTGAATAAATAAATGCAAACAATAAACGACAGAGTCTTGGGTGGCCCCCATGATCAAACAGCTCCCTCCGCTAGCCATCCTGGTGTTGTCCCAAGTTACCTGGTGGAAAAACCACAGAAATATGGGTGAGTATAAACATATTTAGTAAGAATCCCCAACCGGGATACAATACGATACATCAGTCATCTAGCACCCTTGTATACATGCAAATAAAACAATGACTTAGAGCAAAACGGTTGAATTAGGCTATGAGCTACTTCTAGAGCGAGCCTATTCAAGGGCTTTCATCTACTGCCTATCCTAGGTTCTACACTTTGATGCCCTTCGGACCTTACACAACCTAGGACTCGGTGATGCCCAAAGGGGCCTTACACACCTAGATGCCTATCGGGGCCTTACACCTCCGTAATCGGTGATGCCCAAAGTGGGATCTTACACACCTAGGATGCCCATCGGGTCTTACACACTCCAACTCGGTGATGCCCATCGGGACTCACACACCTAGGATGCCCATCGGGTCTTACACCTCCAACTCGGTGATGCCCATCGAGACTTACACACCTAGGATGCCCATCGTGTCTTACACCTCCAACTCGGTGATGCCCATCGGGGACTTACACACCTAGGATGCCCATCGTGTCCGACACCTCCAACTCGGTGATGCCCATCGGGACTTACACACCTAGGATGCCCATCGTGGTCTTACACCTCCAACTCAGTGATGCCCATCGGGGACATACACACCTAGGATGCCCATCAAGGTCTTACACCTCCAACTCAGTGATGCCCATCAGGGACTTACACACCTAGGATGCCCATCAGGGTCTTACACCTCCGGATGTCCATCGGGGTCTTACCCGAGCGGGACCTAAACTAGTTACCCCTACAGCTTCTACACTATACATCACCCGCCTATTCCCCGGCACGGAACTAACAGATAAAATAGAACAAGGTATGCCAAGATAATTAAACCCCTTGCATGGAACTAACAGAATATATCAGGGGATACAAGAGCAACACGATATGGAAGCAAGAGAAAACATGTAACCTACCGACTGGAAATTTCATACAATCACAAGACATGGCATGCTGGAAGAACAAACCTAGCATGGCACTAACATGAACTACAAGCAACATGCTAGCAAGATTTCAAACACAAGCTGTTCAATAGCTAACATACTCATAACAACAACCAAGCATACAAGGCACGATCATGATAGCATCGCAGGGTCCACACAACCACGGTAAGAAATCCTTACACGAAACAAGCGAAAATAACTACCATAAGCCAACCAAGCGACTCCCGAGCTTCTAAGTGAACCCGAGCAACCTAAGCATTTAATAAAAATATCCTAATTAAATAAAAATGATAATCAACTTAGGGTCCAAAAGAGTGGAGGCTCGGGAATTACCAACCGAGAAGGCACTAGGTCTCGGCCCAACTTTCTTGGCAAAAATCAGGCTCTCGGCAGCAAGGGGCAGGCAGGTTGGGCGGCAGAGACGAGCAATCTGGTGTTTCTTTGGCGTACTGGGCGCGCAGGGATGGGGCTGACGGCGACACGGGCGGCCGGGCGCGTAAGGGATGGGCGCGCATTGGCGCGCAGCAGAGAGAGGCGTAGCGCGACGGCGACGCGGCGACACGGACTAGGCTCGCGGGCGCGACGCGAGCAGATCAAGCGGGCATCCGGGCGCGATCGTGGGCTGGTGGCTGGGCGTCTGGGCTGCTTGGTTGGTTGTCTGATAAGCGGTGGGTCTTGGCTGGGCGTCTGGCCGCTCGGCCGTGTCAGGCGACAGCATGGTCTGCTGGTCTTTGTGGCTCGGTGCGGCTCGGTTGGGTTTCTTGGTGAGGTCGGCAAGGAGAGAGAGAGAGAGAGAGAGAGAGAGAGAGAGAGAGAGAGAGAGGAGAAGAGGAAAGAATAAGGGTTTTTCTCTTTTCTTTTCTTTTTTCCTAAATTAAATAGGCTTTGGGTGGTCCAAAATCCCTTCCCAAGGCTTTCCTCCTTCGAGTCCTAGCTGACGCATTCTTTTCCATTAAAAAAAACCCATTTAAATCAAGCCTCCTAATAACCGTTAGGTCAAGGGTTCAATTCCCAAAGGAAGCACTCTAATTAACAATAATTTTGTTAATTACCAAATCACCTCCAAACTTCCAACCAACTAGCCCGAATTTCTTGGGTCCTGCAACCAACAACAATCAAACCTCGACAAGGGCAAGAGTGACCCCGAATTCTTGAAAATCCACAAAACCCTTACCGGGGGCAAAAAGACCAAAATACCCCTAAGGGTTAAAATAGCTCTAACGGCCCATCCGAACATCCGAATAATGAACCAAAAACACCTGGGAAATCGAAATAGAAAAAAGCGGGCCGTTACGGTCATGACAGCATGCATACGCTCTTCTGCAGGTCTTTGGTGGCTCAGTCTGCGGCTCGGTTGGGTTTCTTGGTAAGGTCGGCAAGGAGAGAGAGAGAGAGAGAGGGAGAAGGGGGAAAGAATAAGGGTTTTTCTCTTTTCTTTTCCTTTTTCCTAAATTAATTAGGCTTTGGGTGGTCCAAAATCCCTTCCCAAGGCTTTCCTCCTTCGAGTCCTAGCTGACGCATTCTTTTCCATTTAAAAAAACCCATTTAAATCAAGTCTCCTAATAACCGTTAGGTCAAGGGTTCAATTCCCAAATGAAGCACTCTAATTAACAATAATTTTGTTAATTACCAAATCACCTCCAAACTTCCAACCAACTAACCCGAACTTCTTGGGTCCTGCAACCAACAACAATCAAGCCTCGACAAGGGCAGGAGTGACCCCGAAGTCTTGAAAATCCACAAAACCCTTACCGGGGGCAAAAAGACCAAAATACCCCTAAGGGTTAAAATAGCTCTAACGGCCCATCCGAACATCCGAATAATGAACCGGAAACACCTGGGAAACCGAAATAGAAAACTAGGCCGTTACATCAACCCTACATCATGCTGGCCAAACAACTGAACCTCTCAGGTTCCAGAAACCAAACGGCCTACTCTTACTTCACATGAGACCAGCGAACCACAAAGCTTGCCCATAGCCTTAACGAAATACAATCAAACCACCAACTGGCGATTGATCCAAAAGGAAAACTTTTCCAACAAGAACGTGCTTACAACACTTAAGCAATCATCTTAAGGAGAAATCGACGCACCAAAGGCAAGGGGCACCATCCTGGTACACCCGACGGCTAACACGACTCGCACGAGCTGAAACTTCAGCTACGACCAACCCTAAATGGCAAAATCCAGGCACAGGCTCCACTCGGCCAAACCAACAAACTGGAACCTCTCAACGGCCGAACGCAAACTTTTCAATGCAAACCTACGAGCAACTGGCCAAAGAGAACATTGCCAGGCAAGGAAACAACCAACATTCCTCTCAAGGAAAAACTCGGGTAGCAAGGACCAAACCATCACGCAGCCACTAGCAACACAACACCTTGAGGATAGCAACTCAAGGGTTAACCAACCAATGCCATGGCACCTCTGTGCCAACTCACTCAAATGTGGCTCCGCTAATGCCAACTGCAAAAGCACAACAACTAGGAACAAAGCCCGAGAAAGGCTTGCTCAGCAGAAACTCAATCCAAGCTCATAACGAGCAAAACTCGCCTCCAAGCTACCACTCAACTCTTAAGTCCAACTGGCTACTCAAAGGACTTCCTCCTTTTAGCCTAGGCCTAACTCATCTTGCGACTAGAAACTCCCCACTCGAAACATCGCAAGTAATACGAACTGACGAGGCTATCTCCAAAGATAATACTCGAGGCTGGCATCCATGGTGCAAGAAACTAGGGGTTCTTCAAACCCCAAGAACCAACAACTTTCCAGCAAAAGCTCAACTCTTAAACTGGCTGGCCTCCGCCCTTGCGGGGACAAACAACTTTTCGCTTGCTAACAACACAATGTAGGGACCCTCTCGCCGGGCTAACCGCTGCGCTACTCCGATCAACTACACAACTCAGGAGCTAAGCTGACTACTCCTCAACGGGAAACGATTCCCCAGCAAGCGAACTCTGAAGGGCAGCGAACTACACACACGCTCGCTGACTAGCTCAAACCCAAGGGCAACAAGAACCAACTCTCTTGGAAGAAACACCCAAGGGAAACTCAACTGGTTGGACCACCAACCCAGAACTAACAGAACTTACTCAACCACCGAGGGAGGGGTCAACTCTCAAAACTTCCTGACTAGGAACAGGCCCTCAGGGAAACGCCCTCTTGCTCGAACCGAGCTAGCTCTTGAAACAACAAGAGAACCAAATCTTGGTCAACACCAAGCACCAACTAGCCACCACACCGGAACCAATCCGGACTCTACTCCAAACAAACACTAGCTTGCTAGTCTACCAAATCTGCCAGCAACTCACCAGAGGAACACTGCTGGTGCGACGAGCTCGAGAGGCTCTCCACAACCTAGGGATCCTCCGATCACCCTCCGACACACACGGTCGTCAAACGATCTAACAGACAACTGGCTACACGGGCACAATCCTCTCCAGTAACTCAACTACGCTGGCCAACACCAACTCTTGAAAACCAAGAGGACCGAAAACGCTACAGAATGCGTCATCCTCCTACTTAGAGCATCAATCACAACATACCTTCTGCCCAAGGTAAGGATCCGAACAGCTCTCTTAGCCATGACAATTAGAAACTGCGCGGCTTTGCTACCACCGCTCTTGATCAGTTCCAACTGAATTCAACCAGGCTAAGGCCAACTAGCAAAAATTGCTTAAACAACAACCCGGCAACGAGCACGGCATCCTTACAACCAAAGCTAGGGCACTTGCCAAGAACTAAAGCCTTGACACCTCAAAGACTGAGAACTGGTTCCTCAACACGAACCCCTCGTGGTTTCCAAACATACACCACGGAACGAGCTACACAATAGTACACTGGTGTGTACAACTCCAACTTGATTCCTTAAGATCCAATGCCAACAAGGACTCTCACACAGGGCAACACTTGCCTCCAACAGAGCCACTACTAACAAGGGAGGAACAAGAGTTCAAACCCACTTGGGGCCAACTCACCACGAAAAGCCACATTGGCCAACTCACTCTTACAAGAGCAAATCCACACTAAGCTAACATACCTTAAACCAATGTGCCCACTAAACGTGCTCCGATCAACCATCCAACTCATGGCTCTAACACTGGATCAATCACGCATCCTCGATGCCAACACTACCCATACTAGGGTAACTCAAAGGGTAGCCGAATCATGCTACCATCAAACTGGCTCACAAGCTCACAACACAGGCGCGAGAACTCGAACGCGCTAGCTCTTAACAGCCTACAGCATCCTTTGGTACCCAACTCTCGGAGACCCTAAAAAGCTCCTACTTTCCTTCGAAAACCTCATACTTGTAGTCCTCTAACTACCACCGAGCTAGATCTCTTATGCAACCCAAACAGGTGCAACCTCAGGAAATGGGTACGAGACTAGAGGGGATGCTATACTCTGGGGGGCCATGGAACCACCTGCACAAAAGTGCCAACTGGCCTGAATCTAGGCCTCCTCTCAAAGCTTGGTGCCAACAGGCACTACATCCTTTACAACACAAATCAGCCCTAAACGAGCTTTATGCCCCTCTAAGGAAAGGTCACACTCCAAGTGACGGGGCAATGGCACTCAGCACAAGAGTCCAAACACTCGAGCAGCCTAATCTCTGGCATCTCGCCTAATAGACATGCCACGACTTACTCCTGCATCCCACTCGATGCTCAACAATAGCTCAGGCCAACTCCTGTATCCCAGTCGATGCTCTACAAAAGCTCAGGCCAACTCCTGCATCCCACTCGATGCTCAGCAAAAGCTCAAGCCAACTTCTGGATCCCACTCGATGCTCAGCAAAAGCTCAGGCAACCTCCTCGGGTGGCAACAACTAGTTCCACATTTGGAACATCCAAATAAAAAGAGTGCTCCACTCTACTAGCCCGCTGAAATCCACAAACGGATCAAGCCCTGACAAGCAAACTCCATACTACACCCTGGCTACGAGGGTACTAAGAGAACTGGCTGCCAAACGACAGCAGGCTTGCAAGGGGGCAAAGATGCCTCTACATATTCCTCAAGCAACTAACACGGCAACTTGCCAATCAATCGGGCGACTGGTGGAGACTCTGCTAGTCCACCTCTCTCAAGGGACTACCACCATCAACTGTTGTACCAAACAGCACAGGAATGGCACACCTCGGCCTCTGAACAGCAGGGCATCCCAACACACGGATGCTAAACTCAAACCTGGCCAACCGCTTTGCTACTAGCAGTAGGACTTTCTAAAACATCGAGCTCTACATGCATCCACTTGCCAAACTGGGCGGCTCCATCAACGCCAACAAACGCATAGGCAAAACCTGCTGATCATGCCCTCCTGGGAACCTCCTGGGCTACAAGAGCTACTGGGGGGGGATGCTGAAACAAACTCTGTCAGCTGGGCTATCTGTGCCCGGGACTCCTCACTACGCGCTACAAATCGCGCTGGTCTCTCGCTCTCACGATAGCTAAAGACCTGCCATCAAATCTCTCATGGCTAGAGCACACTCTGCTCAAGGAGTCTCACTCTGAGGCGTGCTAGCCTCTACCCCCTCCACTAGCCAACTCAACTTCCAGGGCCAAATCTGGCCTACGGGTCTAAACAACCCTGGGACGCGGCCTCAACATCAACACAATCAGTCCAACTCCTCGGTCAGACATGCCAAGCGTCCCTGCTCCTCTGAGTGCGATCAACATACTGGCGATCTGCACAAAGCATAAAAGCTGGCCCACCCTGGGGCTCTCACTGCTCATCAAACTGCTCGCACTGCAGAAAGTTGGCATGATTGCGCTCTAAGCCCAAAACATGCTCGTCTCCGCTCCACAACTCTACACAAGGCATAAAAGCTAGATGAAAAGTATTGTTAACCCTTAGCATAATGAACTCAGACAAACCTGACGGCCGTGGAGTGCTGATGATCACGGGAACAACAACCTACAAAGCAGGTTAGTCTAAAGAATCTATGACTCTGTGCTCTGATACCAACTCTGACGAACCCGACCCAAAACATGGTCCTAAACCTGGGTTCTCACTCAACATGCAAGTTAAATATGATAACAAGCGGTTTAGTGCTCATATTTAAAAACGCTTCAAAACATATGAGAAGAGGGAATCCTCAAAACATAACCAACAATTTTCATTTAAACAATCCAACGAAGTAAAACAACCTGGCCAGTGTTTATAAAAACATACAATACAATTTAAACAACTTTTTAAACAATGTTCCCCTAAGACTTCTGTCCATCTACATGCTGAATAAACAATGCAATAATAAATGACAGAGTGCCGGCAGCCTCCATGATCAATCGCCCTCCGCTAGCCCTCCTGGTGTTGTCCCAAGTTACCTGAAAGATAAATAAGGGTGAGTATAAACATACTCAGTAAGAATACCCAACCGGGGTACAATACGATACATCAGTCATCTAGCACCTCAACATGCAAGCAAACAGTTATCAACACAGATCATAGCTCAACGAGCTCATAATGCAAGATCTGGAACCATTGGAAGTCTCCTACTTCCGGCCTAATGATTGGTTATCCTGAGCAATCCTGGGACATCACCGAGGTCTCTTTCACTCGCGGGATTGATTAGCTCAAAAGCTAATCCCAAGGATGTCCTCAAGGGCCTCCTTGCCCTTGCTACTAATCTGGACTTACGGAGAGTACCCGAGGTCCGGCTCTAAATCGGAAGGAATGGTGTACTCACGACATTAGCTGGGAGCTCTCGAACGGCAAGCAACTAACGCGTGTGCGCGCGCACACCGCATGCTTCTTGCAACCGGCGTAAATCACGGGGCCTAAGGGCAAACTACGCGGGCGTGTGCGCATGCCTATGACTCGAAAGAGGTGTCATCGATCGAGTAGCGCGAGGCCCTCGGCTACTCATCTGCGGCACTGAACCACCGACACAAAGCTAAGAACCGCAAAGGTAGGCTTACATCATGTTAGCGGGGTTCCGCTCTAGGAGGCTACAAACTAGGCTAATCTTTGATGTGGGTAGCTAAATCCACATCGGCCGCTTGGGGAAGCAATATACGTTATCTTTGCACACACTTTACTCCCACAGAGCTAAATCCACATTGGCGATCGGGGAAGCAAGAATACGTTATCTTTGCGCTCACTTTACTCCCGATCGGTGGGGACAAAGTACGTTATGTCCGCTCGACCTCTCGGATGATGACAAACCCTACAACTCTATCTAAGAGTACAGAGTAAAATAAATGACTCCTGGCTAGCAAGCAATGACCGACATCAATCACATTTACCTAGCATGATACTACGAACTTAAAGCAGGAATCATAAGCATGCTGAAAGAACAAACCTAGCATGGCACTAACATGTACAATCAGGTAAACATGCTAGCAAGAGATCAATCAAAGCTGCCCTATCAATATCATGCTCATAATAATCAGCAAACATACAAGGCACAATCATGATATATTGCAGGGTCCACACAACCACGGTAAGAAATCCTTACCTGGAACAAGCAGGAAAACAATAATAATCACAAATCAACGAGCGACCATCGAGCCTCTAATCAAACCCGAACAACCTATACATCAAATAAAACACCCCAATTAAATCCATAAACAGCAGCCAACAAATCAAGGCCCAACGAAGAAAAGACTCGGGCCACAAGGCTCAAGGCTCGGGCCAACCAACACACAACAGGGCAGGCTGGCTGGGCGCTGGGCTAGGCGTTGGGCGCAGAGCACGGGCGTAGGCGCAGGCACAGGCGCGGAGGCTGCGCGCGGCAAGCTAAGGCGAGGCAAGGGCGCGAGCTCGAGCTCGGCTGGGCGACGGCGTGCGGCGCGGCTCGGCACAAGGAACGGCGCGCGGGCGCGAGCTCGACAAGCTACAGGGACGCGCGCGGGCGACACGACGCGATGGGCTCAGGGCGCTTGGGATTGCACGGTGAGCTACAGGGAAGTGCGACTAGGTGCGGCTCGGCACAGTGCAGGGCGGCACGGACCTGGGCAACGCGGTGCTTGGGCGAGGGCTGTGCGACGCGGCTGGGTCTGGGAGACACTGATTTGGAGCGGTGATGGCCTTGGCGACGCGGGTTGGCACTGTGAGCGACTGGGCTCGGGCTAGCTCAGGCTTGGGCGAGCTGGGCGGCCAGGCTGGGTAACCAGGGGGGCTGGCTCGGGCTGGGAGGTGGGGGCTCGGGTTGGAGGAGAGAGAGAGGTAGAAAAATGGAAAAAAGGAAAAATGGGGAAAAAATGGGATTTTAGAAAAATAAAAGGGAAAATGGGAAATAAAAAGGAAAAATGGGATTTTATTCCTTATTTAATTATTTTCCATCCTTATCCAATTTTATCCAAACTTATCCATTTTTCCAACCTTAAGAATCCTTAAAATCCCATTTCCCGGCTTCCTCTTTCGAGACCCGACTGAACCAACCTTTTCCAATAAATAAATCTCACTTAAATCAACCTCCCAAATCAACACTAAGGGCCCGGGCTCGAATCCCAAAGGAAACACCCAAACAACCATAACTTTGCCCAACACCCAAATCACAACCGAGCTTCCAAACGAGTAGCCCAAACATCTCGGGACTGGCAGCCACCAACAAACAAGCCTTGACAAAGGCAGGAGCTGCCTCGAAGCCCTAAAAATCCACAAATCCTGCCCAGGGAGCAAAAAGACCAAAATACCCCTAAGGGTCAAAATAGCTCTAACGACCCAACCGAACCATTGAATCTGAACCGGAAGCACCTCGAGAATCAGAATAGAAAATTGGGCCGTTACATGGAGCTTGGGAGAGAAGGGCTTGGGCGGCTATGGGTGTTTTGGAGAAGAAAACACAATCAACCCTATTTTTCCTTCTTTTAATCAAATGCACCAAAACCACAAAGAACCAAGGCTTACCAAGACATGCCGCGGAAAGAGCGACAAGAGCTCCCAATAGCTCAACTAGCACGAAACCCAATAGACTTCTCAGAGACCCGGGTTTGAATTCCAACAACAGCACAATTACTTCTCATTTTTACTTTTGCATCTCACCATGCCCAAACACATCCACAAAGTATCAAAATCCCACTTAAATCCATCCAATAATTTTAACAACTGAAAAAAAAAACATAAACGGCCCAGACGGCCCGACCAAAATTACCAAAATACCCCTAGGGCATACCTAAAAGACCGGGATGAAAACCTGGGCCGTTACATGGAGCCCTTAGGGTGTTTTATGATTGTTTTCTGGATTCTGACACTTCTGTAAACCGTTTGAAGTTTTGAATGATTTGAATAAGCCTCTGATCAGAGCATGTTTTGGAAATGCATTTGGCTTGGAACAGGTACTTGGAAACAGGGACAGGTTTCAGGAATTAAATGTTTGACTTTTAAAATGGATGTTTATAAGTTTTAGTTTTCATTCAAAATCTGGGATACAATCCTGCATATTGTTTCTAAGTTCTTAAAGCATGCATTGAGGTAAAGGCCTAGGTTAGGGCCTCATTCGGGTCAGGTCTTTACATTGAGTTACCCTAGTATGAGTAGAGTTGGCATCGATGATGCGTGGTTGATCCAGCGTTAGAGCCATGAGTTGGATGGTTGAACGAAGCACGTTTAGTGGACACATTGGTAGGAGGAATGTCAGTTTGGTGCGATTATGCTCTTGTTGAGTGAGTTGGCCAACGTGGCATTTTGTGGTGAGTTGACCCCGAGTGGGTTTGAACTCTTGTTGCTCCCTTGCTAGTTGTGGCTCTATTGGGAGGCAAAAGTTGCCTTGTGTGAGAGTTCTTGTTGGATTTGGATCTTAAGGAATCAAGTTGGAGCTGTACACGCCGGTGTACTTTTGTGTAGCTCGTTCCGTGGTGTATGTTTTGGGAACCACGAGAGGTTCGTGTTGAGAAACCAGTGCTCAGTCCTTGAGGTGTCAAGGCTTTAGTTCTTGTCAAGTGTAAAGACCCGACCCGAAAAATGGTTCTAAACCTAGGTCTTTACTCAGCATGAAAGTGAAAAGCATAAATGACACAAACCAAAGGTCGAATTTAGAAATTTTCAAAACATAAAGAGTGGAAAACATTAAAACAAAGTCAGATAATCATTAAGCAAAACCATCCAATTTAAAACAGTGACTAATCAGTACTTTTTCCTTAAAACATTAACGATAGTTTAAACAACAATAAATAAGTTTTCCCTACTGACTCATGTCCAACTACATGCTGAATTCAATAATGTAAATAAAGACACGACAAAGTGTCAGCAACATCCATGATCTCCCAGCTCCCTCCGCTAGCAGCCCCGATGCTGTCCCAAGTTACCTGGTGGAAAACCACAGTAAGGGTGAGTATAAACATACTCAGTAAGAATCCTCGACTGGGGAACGATACAATGTAATCAATCATCTAGCAACCTAGTACACATGTAAACAGATATCAACACAGATCTTAGCTCAACGAGCTTACAAGGCAAAATCTGGAGTCCTCGGAAGTCTCCTACTTCCGGCCTACTGATTGGCTCTCATAACCAATCCTGGGACATCTCCGAGGTTCTTTCTCCATCGGCCAATTGATCAGCTCAAAAACTGATCCCATAAGATGTAACGGCCTGGGTTTTCGTTCTGGTTCCCAGGTATATTTGGCTCAGTTTTCGATTGATCGGTTCGGCCATTAGGGGGTTTTTAACCCTAAAGGGCATTTTGGTCATTTTGCTCTCAGGGCAGCCCTTGCGGGACCGGAGGGTTCTGTAAAGACCCGACCCAAAATACGGTCCTAAACCTAGGTCCTCACTTAGCATGCAAGTTAAATATTTCATCAAGCGGTTTAGTGCTCATATTTAAATGAACCCGAGCAACCTAAGCAACCCTCGAGCTTCTAAATGAACCCGAGCAACCTAAGCACACAATAAAAATCATCCTAATTAAGCAAACAACAACTAACATCTTAAGGTCCAAAAGAGTGGAGGCTCGAGAATTACCAACCGAGAAGGCACTAGGTCTCTGTCCCATCTATCTCGGCAAAACAGGCTCTCGGCGGCAAGTAGGCAGGCAGGACGTGCAGCTGGGGCGAGCAGACTGGGCGCGCTCGCGCGGCAGGGGACCGGCGCTGGCGTGGCAGAGGACGGGCGCTGGCGACACAGGCGCGCAGACGCGACGGCGGGCCGCAGCGCGCAAATGCTGACGGAGAGACCCGACGCGGCGCTGGAGGAGCTGGGCGACGGGTGTCGGCGACGCTGCCTTTGGCGCGTCAATCGTCTGAGGCGACGGACTCACAGCCGCGACAGCGTCTGGGGCGCTCTCACGGGCGACGGGGCCTGATGGTCGGGAAATTTCTTGCGCGCGATGGTAGGGTCGGCGACGCAGTCTTTGGGCGACAAGCGCGTACGCTTCTTCTTTGGTCAGTGTGACGGCCGCGGCTTTGTTGTTGGGGCCGTGGCTCGATCTGGCTCTCAGTTGGGTTTTTGGTGAGGTTGGCAAAAAGAGAGAGAGAGAGAAAGAGAGAGAGAGAGAGAGAGAGAGAGAGAGAAAGAGTGGTAAAACAAGGGAATGGGATTTTCTTGATTTTCTTTCTTTTTCCTAATTTAAATAGGTCTTGGTGACCTAAATCTCTTCCCCAGGCTTCCTCCTTCGAGTCCCGGCTGAAGCAACCTTTTATCCTTATTAAAACTCATTTAAACCAAGCTTCCAAATCACCATCTAGGGCAAGGTTCAAATCCCAATGGAAGCACTTAAATTAACAATAATTTTGCTAATTACCAAATCACCTCCAGACTTCCAAACAATTAGCCCGAACCTCTTGGGTCCTGCAACCAACAACAATCAAGCCTCGACAAAGGTAGGAGTGACCCTGGAGTCCTCAAAATCCACAAAACCCTAACCGGGGGCAAAAAGACCAAAATGCCCCTAAGGGTTAAAATAGCACTAACGGCCCATCCGAACATTCGAATAATGAACCGGTGTAACGACCCAGTTTTCTATTTCGGTTTCCCAGGCGTTTCCGGTTCATTATTTGGATGGGTCGTTAGTGCTATTTTAACCCTTCGGGCATTTTGGTCTTTTTGCCCCCGGTCGGGGTTTTGTGGATTTTGAGGACTCAGGTCACTCTGCTTTGTCGAGGCTTGATTGTTGTTGGTTGCAGGACCCAAGAAGTTTGGGCTAGATTTTTGGAAGTTTGAAGGTGTTTTGGTAATTAGCAAAAATATTGTTAACTAGAGTGCTTCCTTTGGGAATTGAACCCTTGACCTAACAGTGATTAGGAGGCTTGATTTAAATGGGTTTTATTAAATGGAAAAGAATGCGTCAGCTAGGACTCGAAGGAGGAAAGCCTTGGGAAGGGATTTTGGACCACCCAAAGCCTATTTAATTTAGGAAAAAGGAAAAGATAAGAGAAAAACCCTTATTCTTTCCCCTTCTCTCTCTCTCTCTCTCTCTCTCTCTCTCTCTCTCTCTCTCTCTCTCTCTCTCTCTCTCTCTCCTCTCCAGCCTCACCAAGAAGCCGGCCTAGCCCTTGCCGACCCTTAGCCACTTTTGACCCAGTCGCCCAATCTCGGCCGCTCAGGACCCACCTCCCAAGCGCGCGACGACCCGGCTGACGAGCGAGCGCGCACGCCGCTCGGCCCGCACCACGCTCGCTCCGCGCTAACGCCGCCGTCCGTCGCGTCGACCCGACCCCGCCAGATGCATCCCCAATGTCGCTCACGCTGCTTCGCGGCAGCCTAGACTCGTCGCACGCTGCCCTACAGCCCAAACTCGTCGTCCCCGCGCGCCCGCTCCTGCGCGTCTGCTCGCTCGCCTTGCCGTGCGCCCGAGCCAGCGCCCAGCGTCCAGTGCCCCTGCCGCACCAGCAGCGCCCATCCTGCCCCCTGGCTGCCGAGACCACGTGTCTTCGGCTGTCGTTCGGGTTCGCTTAGGAGCTCGAGAGTTGCTTCTTGACTTGTGATAGCTATTTTTCCACTTGTTCCCAGGTAAGGATTTCTTGCCGTTGTTTGCGGACCCTGCAATGTATCATGATTGTGCTTTGTATGCGTGGTTATTGTTATGAGCATGTCAGCTATAGGACAGCTTGTGTCTGAAATCTTGCTAGCATGTTTGCTTGTTGTTCATGTTAGTGCCATGCTAGGTTTGTTCTTCCAGCATGTTGTTGATTCCTGTTTGAATTTGTAGCATGTTTGCTAGGGTTTTCTTATCCTGGCATATCCTTGTTCCTGTTATATTCTGTTAGTTCCATGCTAGGGATAGGCAGGTGATCTATAGTGTAGAAGACTGTAGGGGTATCTAGTTTAGGTCTCGCTTGGGTAAGCCCCCGATGGGCACCAATGCGGTGCCAGTGTAGGTAAGTCCCCGATGGGCACTACACTGTTCCCTTATGTGTAAGCACCCGATGGGCATCATAAGATTGCTAGAGAGTGTAAGACCCCGATGGGCATCTCTGTGATCCTAGCTGAAGTAAGACCCCGATGGGCATCCTAGATGTGTAAGACCCCGTTGGGCAGCATTGATGGCTAGAGGTGTAAGACCCCGATGGGCGTCCGTATGTGTAAGACCCCGATGGGCATCATTGATTTGAGGTGTAAGACCCCGATGGGCATCTGTATGTGTAAGACCCCGATGGGCATCACTGAGTTGGAGGTGTAAGACCCTGATGGGCATCCTAGGTGTGTAAGTCCCCGATGGGGATCACTGAGTTGGAGGTGTAAGACCCTGATGGGCATCCTAGGTGTGTAAGTCCCCGATGGGCATCGCTGAGTTGGAGGTGTAAGACCCTGATGGGCATCCTAGGTGTGTAAGTCTCTGATGGGCATCACTGAGTTGGAGGTGTAAGACCCTAATGGGAATCCTAGGTGTGTAAATCCCCGATGGGCATCACTGAGTTGGAGGTGTAAGACCCTGATGGGCATCCTAGGTGTGTAAGTCCCCGATGGGCATCACTGAGTTGGAGGTGTAAGACCCCGATGGGCATCCTAGGTGTGTAAGTCCTCGATGGGCATCACTGAGTCCGGAGGTGTAAGACCCCGATGGGCATCCTAGGTGTGTAAGACCCCGATGGGCATCACTGAGTCCTAGGTTGTGTAAGACCTCGAAGGGCATCCAGGTGTAGAACCTAGGAAAGGCTATAGATGTAAACCCTTGAATAGGCAACTTCTAGTTCGGCAGTTAGTCTAAGCCAACCTGATATTTCTGAGCTCGTATGTGATGCATGTATACTAGGGTGCTAGATGACTGATGTATAGTATTGTACCCCGGTTGGGGATTCTTACTGAGTATGTTTATACTCACCCTTATTTCTGTTGTTTTTCCACCAGGTAACTTGCGACAGCACCAGGATGGCTAGCGGAGGGAGCTGTTTGATCATGGGGGCCGCCGGCACTCTGTCGTTTATTGTTTGCATTTATTTATTCAGCATGTAGATGGACATGACTCCTAGGGGAATGATGTTAAAGTTGTTTAAACGGTTTTGAATGGTCTTTTATAAATACTGGCCAGGCTTATTTTACCTTGTTGGATTTGCTTTATGAAAATTGTTGGTTATGATTTAAGTGTTCCCCGTTTTCCAAATGTTTTGAAAAAGTTTTAAATATGAGCACTAAACCGCTTGTTGAAATATTTAACTTGCATGCTGAGTGAGGACCTAGGTTTAGGACCGTATTACAGGTCGGGTCCTTACAGTTTGTATCAGAGCACAGAGTCATAGATTCTGTAGACTAACCTGCTTTGTAGGTTGTTGTCCCCATGATCATCAGCACTCCGCGGCCGTCAGGTTTGTCTGAGTTCATTAAGCTAAGGGTTTTATTTTACAATACTGCACTTAGTATACATGTGTTACCCTTGTTGGGTAGTGAGAGTCCCAGTGTGGACTAACTTTGTGTTTAGTGTAGATCGCTTATGCTGATTACACATTGAGGAGCAGGGACGCTTGGTATTTCCAACCGAGGAGTTGGACTGCGCATGTTGATGATGAGACCATGTCCAGGGCTGTCTAGACCCGTAGGCCACCTTTGGCCTTGGCAGTTGAGTTGCCAAGAGAAAGGGGTAGAGGCTAGCACGCCTCAGAGTGAGACTCCTTGAGCAGAGTGTGCTCCAGCCATGAGAGAATTGATGGCAGGTCTTTTGGCTATCAGAGAGCGGAGACCCAGGCGCAGATTGTAGCGCGTAGGGAGGAGTCCCAGGCACAGATAGCCCAGCTGGCAGAGTTTATTTAGGACACCCCCCTAGTAGCTCCAGTAGCCCCGAAGGTTTTCGGAAGGGCTCGATCAGCAGGTTTATGTTGATAAGTTAGTTGGCGTTGATCGAGCCGCCGAGTTTAGCATGTGGAAGCCTGTGGAGTTGGATGTTTTGAGACCTACTGCTAGCAGCGAGGTGGTTGGCCAGGATCGAGTTTATCATCCAAGTGTTGGAATGACCTGGTGTTCAGAGGCCGAGGCGGGCCGTTCTTGTGTTGTTTGATGCAACAGTGTGGTGATGGAACTCCCCTGTGAGAGGGGGACCAGCAGAGTCTCCACCAGCCACCCGGTCGATTGGCAAGCTGCCAAGTTAGTAGCTTTTGAGGAAGATGTAGAGACATCTTGTCCTCCTGCAAGCATGCAGTCATTTTGCAGCTAGTTCTTTTAGTACCCTCGTAGCCAAGGTGTAGTGTGAAGTTTGCTTGTCAGGACTTAACCCATCCGTGGATTCTAGTTGGCTAGTAGAGAGAAGCACCTTGTGTTAGCATGTTTCAAGAGTGGAGCTAGGTGCTGCCACCCGAGGGTTGGCCTGAGTAATTGTTGAGTATCGAGTGGGATGCAGGAGTGGGTCGTGGCTTATCTGTTAGACGTGATGTCAGAGAGTAGACTACTCGAGTGTTGAGACTCTTGTGTTGAGTGCCATTGCCCTATCACCTGGAGTGTGACCTTCCCTTCCCTCAGAGGGGCTTAAAGCCCGTAAAGGGATGTTGGTGTTGTAAAGGATGTAGTGCCTGTTGGCACCAAGCTTTGAGAGGAGGCCTAGATTCAGGCCAGTTGGCACTTTTTGTGCAGGTGGTTCTAGGACCTGCCCGGGGTTTAGCATCCCCACTAGTCTTGTACCCATTTCCTGAGATTGCACCTGTTTGGGCTGCATAAGAGATCTAGCTCGGTGGTAGTCAGGGAACTACAAGTGTGAGGTCGTTCGAGGGATAAGTAGGAGCCTTTCAGGGTCACCGAGAGTGGGGTACAAAGGATGTTGTTGGTTGTTAAGGGCTAGCGCGTCCGAGTTCTCGCGCCTGTGTGGTGGGCTTGTGAGCCAGATGGATGGTAGTGTGATTCGACTACCCTGGAGTTACCCTAATATGAGTATAGTTGGCATCGATGATGCGTGGTTGATCCAGTGTTAGAGCCATGAGTAGATGGTTGATCGGAGCACGTTTAGTGGACCATTGGTATGAGGTAAGTTAGCTTGGTGTGGCTATGCTCTTGTCGAGTGAGTTGACCAATGTGTCGTTTCGTGGTGAGTTGACCCCGAGAGGGTTTGAACTCTTGTTGCTCCCTTGCTGGTTGTGGCTCTATTTGGAGGCAAAAGATGCCTTGTGTGAGAGTTCTTGTTGGATCTTAAGGAATCTAGTTGGAGCTGTACATGTCGGTGTACTTTTGCATAGCTCATTACGTGATGTATGTTTGGGCATCAACGAAAGGATTCAGGTTGAGAAACCAGTGCTCAGTTATGAGGAGTTAGGGCTTTAGTTCTTAGCTAGTTCCCTAACTTTGGTTGAGAGGTTATGAGACGAACCCGACCCAAAACATGGTCCTAAACCGGGGTTCTCACTCAGCATGCAAGTTAAATATGATATCAAGCGGTTTAGTGCTCATATTTAAAAACCATTCAAAACATATGAGAAGGGGGAACCCTCAAATCATAAACCACAGTTTTCTTTTAAACCATCCAACGAAGTAAAACCACCTGGCCAGTATTTATAAAATCATACAATACAATTTAAACAACTTTTTAAACAATGTTCCCCTAGGACTCCTGTCCATCTACATGCTGAATAAATAATGCAACAATAAATGACAGAGTGCCGGCGGCTCCCCATGATCAATCAGCTCCCTCAGCTAGTGTAACGGCCCAGTTTTCTATCCCGGTTCTCGAGGAGCTTCCGGTTCAGTTTCAGTGGTTCGGTTGGGCCGTTAAAGCTGTTTTGTCCCTTAGGGGCATTTTGGTCTTTTCGCTCCTGGCGCGGATTTGTGGATTTTCAGGGCTTCGAGGCAGCTCCTGCCTTTGTTGAGGCTTGTTTGTTGTGGGCTGCGAGTCCCGAGATGTTTGGGTTTTTCGTTTGGGAGTTCGGTTGTGATTTGGGATTTTTTTGCTAAGTGATGGTTGGTTGTGTGCTTCCTTTGGGATTCGAGCCCGGGCCCTTGGTGTTGATTTGGGAGTTGGTTTAGTGAGATTTATTGTTTGGAAAGGATTGCTTCGGTCGGGTCTCGAAGGAGGAAGCCGGGAAATGGGATTTTGAGGTTTTAAGTGGATAAGGATGGAAAATGGAATTAAAATCCCATTTTCCCTTTTATTTTCCCATTTTCCTTTTTATTTTCTTTTTCTTTTATTTTTTTCCCCAAATCCATTTCTTTCTCTCTCCTTCTCTCTCTCTCTCTCTCTCTCTTCCCCGAGCACCCAGTCGAGCTGCCGGCCAGCCCCACCGCCGGGCGGCCTTGCCGCCGTCGCACGCCAGCTGCCGAGCCCGATGCCCACGCCCACGCCATCGCACGTCGCCAGCCCCACCGCCGGGTGGCCTTGCCGCCGTCGCACGCCAGCTGCCGAGCCCGATGCCCACGCCCACGCCATCGCACGTCGTCAGCCCCGTCGCTCGCGCGCCAGCCCGTCACTCGCTCCAGCCGAGCTTCGCGTCGCCAGATCCGCCGCCCTTCGTCGCTCCGTCGCGCGCGTGACCGTCGCGCCAGAGTGCGCCCGATTGTCGAGCGCGCGTGTGCCGCCGCCGCCGCCGCGCGTCGTCGCCGTGTCCGAAACCCGCGCGCTCGGCGCCCGTGCGCGCCCCCAGCCAGGCCCAGCGCCCAGCGCGCGCTGCCGCGCCAGCGCCGCGCCCGCCAGCCCAGCCAGCGCCCCACGCGCCACGACCTCGCGCCCAGCGCGCCAGCAAAAGCCCCTTTTGTTTGCCCGTTCGTCTGTGGCCAAATGCTCGTTGTGTGTCCGTCGCGCCTCGTGAGTTGCTCCTGAGCTGAGCCCTGTTTGTTTTATTATTTGGGCCTTTTGATTGTAATTATTGTTGTTTTTGTTAGGTTCTCGCTAGCTAGCTCGGGTTCGATCGCGACTTAGGTTTCTTGTGTTTAGAGGTCTTCCGCGGTAAGGATTTCTTACCGGAGTTGTGTGGACCTGCGATATATTATGCGATTGCTGATTGTATGCTTGTTTGTGTTTATTGACATGTTTGGTGATAAGTGCTCTATCTGAATTCCCGATTAGCATGACTTTCCTGGTTAATTCTCATGTTAATCCATGCTAGGTCGTTCCTTTCTCGGCATGCTCATATCATTCTTTGCTTCGTAGTATCATGCTAGGCTCGTTGTATTCTTTTGAGCACGTATTGGATTTTATGGAATTGTTTGCTGTTTGCTAGGGCAGGTTAGAAGTGCAGGTAGATAGCATCATCCGGGCCTGATGCATAAAGTACCTTGCATCCATGGCGGGGGCGTCGAGCAAGTCATTCCGTCCCTGGACCCGTGAGGGATTAGCTAACCCGAGCGGTAGGCCCCCGCAATCTTGGGTGAGGGTGGCGGTCGTTAAATGCCCCAACCGTCGGGATGATGACTTGGCATTGCCTCGTCCTCGATAGTCGGCACGTCCTCGGCGTGTTCGGCGTAGCCCCCGATTGCCACTGTTAAGGCAAGGGCGGCTTCCTGGTGTAAGCCTACCACGACCGTTTCTTGGCCCCAGGTGCGGTGGTTCAGGCTGACATAGTTTACGTGTCCAGGTCTCACACCCCTATGTCAGTGACACCGATCCAAAGATTTAGTTAGGCGTGGTGACTAGATATGGGCAGCTTGCCTTGGACCACTGGCAACCCCCATAGTCTGCGCAGTAGCACGCGGTGCATGCTTACGCTCATTACAGCGCCCGGCCGGAGAGCTCCTCGGGATCTTGAGCCGATGTACCTTTAAATCGACGATGAGCAGCGAGAGGCCGAGACTTGTTTCTCGTATAGGGCGACTTGTGTGTTGTGTTGTGTGGTGAGTTATTTCCGGACTAAGACCCTGAGTTGGCATCCGAGGCCCAAGTGTGGGCTAAGCTATGTGCTCTATCTATGTTTATATTCATAGCTTGCATATCTTTCTCGAGATGACCATGTATATCGTATTGTACCCGGTTGGGGATTCTTCTTGAGTAATTCGTTACTCACCCTTACTTATCTTTCAGAAAACCATGGCGCGAGGCGGGATGGGTGGAGGAGGAGGCTGTGATCATGGAAACCCGTTGTTCAACTCTGAAATTTATGTTTATGATTTAAATGTCCTCTGAATGCATGTAGTTGGGCACGGAGCCCTAGGGTGTTTTCTCAATGTATTTACGGATTCTAGCATTGTTGTAAAGTTTGTATGTTTTAAATAAATCTCTGATCGAGTATGTTTTGGAAATGTATTTGTCTTGGAACAGTGCTTGGAAAACAGGACGAGTTTCGAGGAATTTATTTTGATTTTTAAATGGATGTTTTCATGTTTTAGTTTTTACTTAGAATCCAAACACCATCTTGCAAATTTTCTCAGATTTGAATGCATGCATTGAGGTGACGGCCTATTTAGAACCCCATTCGGGTCGGGTCGTTACAGATTGGTATCGAGCTCGAGTCATAGATTCTGTGAGTGACCTTTTGTTGTGTAGTCGTTTTTCCATGATCATCAAGCACTCAACGGTCATCAGTACGCCTAAGTTTACTATTTGTTGTTGTAAAAGGGTTAAGAATTTACAATACCTGTCATCTTGTGTATGCCTTGTGTAGTGTTGTGGAGCGGAGACGAGCAGGTTCTGACTCGTTGTTGGTTTGGGTTTAGAGCGCCATCATGCCAACTTCCCGCAGTGTGTGATGTATGTTGTGGCTTGTTGAGGTATCCAGATTGATTCGGATGCCCTGGGACATCGTCCCCGTGGGAGGCAGAGCTTGGACTCCCTTAGGCCAATTGTGGCCATGTTGTTGGTTTTCCCCTAGTGAGAGGGTGGAGGTGCTTTGCCTTGGAGTGCCACTCCAAGAGAGGAGTTAGCTGTGGTTGTGCTGATGTGGATGTTTGTGGAGCAGGTCCCCGTGTGGACCAGCCTGGGTAGCTCAAGTGTTGATCTTGAGCCTTAGCAGATTGTTTGATTGCCCAGTGAGTAGCTGCAGAGTTGGCGAGCCTTCGAGGAGATTGTTGAGGCATCTTTGTGCTCTGTGTAAAGTGTTGTTGTTTGCAGCCCCGATGGCGGGAACCACAGTAGTTAAGGGTGCAGCGAGCAGTGTTCCCTTCGGATTGGATCCGTTGGTGTTTTCCTCAGATGTGTGGGAGAGTTGAGCACTCTTCCTTTGGTGAGCTCCTGGAGTGGAGCTAGCTGCTGCATGTTGAAGAGAGCCGGTCGAGCTTTGTTGAGCATCATGAGGAGATGCTAGTGTAGGCTGTGAGCCTTCGGTTTGATGAGATGCCATAGGCATGGCTATTTGAGTTGGAGCCCTTGTATGCCTAGCCAGAGTTCGTGTCACTTGAGGTTGTGACCTTGTTGGCCCCATTTGTAGTAAGATGTGGTTTTGGTAGTAGTGGCACTTGAGGTGCATTGGTTGGTGTGCCACTTTGGCACTAAGTCTGGTTGAGGCTTGAGTTTGGCTTGGGCATAGCAGATGGTTCTATGCCGTTCGGAGTTTAGTGCACTCCTTCACCTTGGATCCGTTTATGGCGTGCACTGGATAGGTCGTGCCAGAGGGCTAGTTCAGTGGTAGTCGATGGACTACAAGCGAAAGGATGCTCGAGAGGAGCCGGAGCCTTTTTCCCAGTGTTACTGGAGGTTGAGTAAGTCAGCAGGTTGGCGGTTGGTAATTGTTTGTGGGCGTGATTCTCGCGCTAGTGTTAAGGCCAAGAGATCTTTGTGGTTGGTAGTGCGGTCAACTACCTTCGAGTGCCTTAATCTGAGGAGAGTTGAGCATCATAGATGCGAGTTTGGTCCAACAGAGGGACCCTGAGTTGGATGCTCATGAGATGAGCTGGATGCCTATGAGGCGAGATGAGCTGATGCCTTGCGAGAGGTTTTGGATGCCTTAGGGGTAAGCACCCTTGGTAGAGGCTTGATATAAAGTAAGTTCGGTTTGGCATTGTTATGCTTTGGTAGAGCAAGGTTGCCTCAGCTTCGAGTATCGTGTGGAGATGGAACTTTTGGTGTTCCTTGGATTGTTTGTGTCGCTGCCAGGAGTTAGCGTTGCTTTTTGGAAAAGCGCTTGTTAGTCTTGGATCTCTAAAGGAAGGTTGAGAGTTGTGCACACAAGTGTGTTTTGTGTGGTTCGTTCTGTGGCGAGAGTTTCAGATCCATGTAGGGTTTGCTTTGGAGATCTAGTGCTCAGTTCCTGGAGAAGTTGGATTCCAGGTGGATGTTGTAAGGCTTTGGTTGAGGTGGTAAGGATACCGTGCTCGTGGTATCAGGTTGTTGCTTAGGCAAGATTTGTTAACTTGGACCTAAGCTTGGTTGGTGGATCTTCTTGTTGATCATTGGTTGGAGTTCAGTTGGAAACTGGACAAGTGCGGTGGTAGCTAAGCCGCGTGGTTTCTGATCGTCATGGCTAAGAGAGTTGTTCGGATCCTTCCTTGGGTAGAAGTCATGTTGTGGTCGATGCTTTGAGTAGGAGGATGGCGCGTGCAGCGCGTTTCGGTCCTCTAGGTTCCCAAGGAGTTGGAGTTGGCCAGCATGGTTGTGATGCTGGAAATTGGAGTTGTTCGTTCAGGCAGTTGTCTGTTAGATCGTTTGCCGGCAGTGTGTGTGTCGAGGGTTGTCGGAGAACCCTAGGTTGTGGAGAGCCTCTCCAGAGCTCAGTCAGGCCCAGCTAGTGAGTTTCAGTTGGCTAGCTGGAGGCGTGTGGGTTGTAGCCTTGGTTGAGTTGCTAGCAGTCTTGGTAGACTAGCAAGCTAGTGTTTGTTTGGAGTAAAGTCCGGAGTGGTTTCGGTGTGGTGGCAAGTTGATGCTTGGTGTTGACCAAGGTGTGGATTGGAGTTGCTAGAGTTTAGTTTTGCTCGTGGGGCGAGTGGTTTGTGCCCTATTGGTTGTTTTCCTGTTGCAGGATGTTGAGTTGCCCCGTTTGGCTTTTGGAGGTTCAGTCTGAGATGGGCCCCTGTTGTTGCCCCGTGAGATTTAGATGTTGTTGCTCTAGTGGAGTATGACAGTGAGCGTATGTGGAGCTCTCTGTCCTTTGGTTGTCTGCTTGTAAGAGCCGTTTCCTTCGGGGAGTTGTCAGGTTACTCCCTTGGTCGTGGAGTTGATGGTGGAAGCGCTAGCTTGAAGGAAAAGTTTGTTGGCTGCTTGGATGTAGTCGTTTGTCCAGTTAAGCGGATTCTTGGATGGTGTTCTAGAGGCTGCAGTAAAGGTTGTTCTGCCTCTTGTGAGTGTTTGGCCAAGATTTGGTTCGTTTGTTGTTTCGAGAGCTAGTTCGGTTCTAGCTGGAGGGCGTTGCCCTGAGGTCTTGTTCTTGGTCAGAAAGTTTTGGGAATTGACCCCTCCCTCGGCAGTTGAGTAAGTATTGTTAGTTTCGGATTGGTGGTCCGATTGGTTTTGTTTTCCCTTGGGTGTTGCTTCCAAGAGAGTTGGTTGTTGTTGCCTGGGGTTTGAGCAAGTCAGCGAGCGTGTGTAGAGTTCGCTGCCCTTCTGGAGTTTGCTTGATGGGAAATCGTTTCCCGTTTGGCAGGAGTCAGCTTAGCTCCTGAGTTGTGTAGTTGATCAGAGTAGCGCAGCGGTCAGCCCAGCGTGAGGGTCCCTGCTTTGTGTTGTTAGCAAGCAAGTTGTTTGTTCCCGCAAGGGCGGTGGCCAGCCAGTTTAGAGTTGAGTTTTTGCTGGTAAGTTGTTGGTTCTTTGGGGTTTGAGGAACCCCTAGTTTCTTTGGTGGTTGAGTTTCTCCATGGATGCCAGCCTCGAGTGTTAGCTTGCGAGGTAGTCTTGCGGATTCGTGTGGCTCAGGATCCGCAAGCTTAAAGGTTGTCGTCATCCGTTTTCCTTGTGAGGTTTCGGGAGTGGAGCTTCTGGTTGGAAGTTGAGTTAGTCCTAAGCTTAAAGGAGAAGTCCTCTAAGTAGCCAGTTGGATCTTAAGAGTTGAGTGGTAGCTTGGATGCGAGCTTTGCTCGCGATGAGCTTGAGTTGAGTTCTGCTGAGCATTTTCCTTCTCGGGCTTTGCTTCTTGTTGTTGTGCTTTCGCAGTTGGCGTTAGCGGAGCCTCGTTTGAGTGAGTTGGCACAGAGGTGCCGCGGCTTTGGTTGGTAAGCTGTTGAGCTGTTTTCCTCAAGGTGTTTTGTCGCAGATAGCTGCGTGATGGTTTAGTCCTTGCTTCCTGAGATTTTGAGAGGAGCGTTGGTTGTTTCCTTGCCTGGCAATGTTCTCTTTGGCCTGTTGCTAGTAGGTTTTCATGGAAAAGTTGGTGTTCGGCCGTTGAGAAGCTCTAGTTTGTTGGTTTGGCCGAGTGGAGCCTGTGCTTGGCCCTTGTCTTTTCGAGGTGGCCGTAGCTGAAGTTTCAGCTGGTGTGAGTGTTGTTAGCCGTCGGGTGTACCAGGATGGTGCCCCTTGCCTTTGGATCGGCGTTTTTCTCCTTAAGATGGTTGCTTAAGTGTTGTGGTCGCGTTCTAGTTGGAGAAGTTTGCTTTTTGGATCAGTCGCCAGTTGGTGGTTCGTTTGTATCTCGTTAAGGCTGTAGTCAAGGTTTGAGGTTTGTTGGTCTCTTGTGAAGTAAGAGTAGGCCGTTTAGTTTTGGAATCTAGAAGGTTCAGTTGTTGGCCAGTTTGTTGTAGAGTTGAGTTTGTTTGTTGTCAGCGTGAGTTTCCTTAGAAGTTACGCCAATTGCGTGGCGTTGAGTTTTGGAGCTTTGCCCAGTCTTTGTTGAGCTAGTCTTTGGCAGAATGGTTAGCTTTGTGGCTTTGAGCCTTTGAGAACCCAAGAGGGTTTGGTTTTCGAAGAAGGTTGGTGTTGTTGGCCGAGAAGTTCAGTTGGCTGGTTCAGTTGAGTTTTCCTGAGTCATTTAGTCTTAGGACTTTCGAGGACGAAAGTCTTTAAAGGAGGGAGTATTGTAACGGCCCAGTTTTCTATCCCGGTTCTCGAGGAGCTTCCGGTTCAGTTTCAGTGGTTCGGTTGGGCCGTTAAAGCTATTTTGTCCCTTAGGGGCATTTTGGTCTTTTCGCTCCCTGGGCAGGATTTGTGGATTTTCAGGGCTTCGAGGCAGCTCCTGCCTTTGTTGAGGCTTGTTTGTTGTGGGCTGCGAGTCCCGAGATGTTTGGGTTTTTCGTTTGGGAGTTCGGTTGTGATTTGGGATTTTTGCTAAGTGATGGTTGGTTGTGTGCTTCCTTTGGGATTCGAGCCCGGGCCCTTGGTGTTGATTTGGGAGTTGGTTTAGTGAGATTTATTGTTTGGAAAGGATTGCTTCGGTCGGGTCTCGAAGGAGGAAGCCGGGAAATGGGATTTTGAGGTTTTAAGTGGATAAGGATGGAAAATGGAATTAAAATCCCATTTTCCCTTTTATTTTCCCATTTTCCTTTTTATTTTCTTTTTCTTTTATTTTTTTCCCCAAATCCATTTCTTTCTCTCTCCTTCTCTCTCTCTCTCTCTCTCTCTTCCCGAGCACCAGATCAGTGCCGGCCAGCCTCACCGCGGGCGGCCTTGCCGCCGCCGCCGCCACCCATTGCGAGCCGATGCCCACGCCCACGCCATCGCATCGCCGCCACCCCACCGCGGCGCGCCTTGCCGCCGTCGCCGCCACCGCCGAGCCCGATGCCCACGCCACGCCATCGCGACGCGTCGTCAGCCCGTCGCTCGCGCGCGCCGCCCGTCACTCGCTCGGCCGAAGCTTAGCGTCGCCAGATCCGCCGCCTTTCGCCGCTCGTCGCGCGCAGCGAGCCGCGCGCCAGATCGCCCGATTGTCGAGCCGCGCCGTCGCCGCCGCTCGCCCACGCTAGCGTCGTCGCCGTGTCCGAGCCGCACGCTCAGCGCGCCCACGCCCGGCCAGTAGCCAATAGCCAGCGCCATGCGCGCGCGCGCCATGCAGCGCCAGTGCTGAGCCAGCGCCAGCCTGCGCCCGACCTCGCGCCCAGCAGCCAGCGCCAAGAAGCCCCTTTTGCCGCCGTTCGTCGGCAAAATCGTTGTGTGTGTCCGTCGCGCCTCGTGAGTTGCTCCCCGGTGAGCCTGTTTGTTTTATTATTTGGGCCTTTTGATTGTAATTATTGTTGTTTTTGTTAGGTTCTCGCTAGCTAGCTCAGGGTTCGATCGCGACTTAGGTTTCTTGTGTTTAGAGGTCTTCCGGCGGTAAGGATTTCTTCACGGAGTTGTGTGGACCTGCGATATATTATCGCGATTCTTGATTGTATGCTTGTTTGTGTTTATTGACATGTTTGGTGATAAGTGCTCTAATCTGAATTCCCGATTAGCATGACTTTCCCGGTTAATTCTCATGTTAATCCATGCTAGGTCGTTCTTTTACGGCATGCTCATATCTCATTATTTGCTTCGTAGTATCATGCTAGGCTCGTTGTATTCTTTTGAGCACGTATTGGATTTTATGGAATTGTTTGTTTGTTTGCTAGGGCGGAGTTAGAAGTGCGGTAGATAGCATCATCCGGGCTTTGATGCATAAAGTACCTTGCATCCATGGCGGGGACGTCGAGCAAGTCATTCCGTCCACGGACCCCGTGAGGGATTAGCTAACCCGAGCGGTAGGCCCCGCAATCTTGGGTGAGGGTGGCGGTATTAAATGCCCCAACCGTCGGGATGATGACTTGGCATTGCCTCGTCCCTCGATAGTCGGCACGTCCTCGGCGTGTTCGGCCGTAGCCCCGATTGCCACTGTTAAGGCAGGGCGGCTTCTGGTGTAAGCCTACCACGACCGTTTCTTGGCCCCAGGTGCGGTGGTTCAGGCTGACATAGTTTACGTGTCCAGGTCTCACACCCCTATGTCAGTGACACCGATCCAAAGATTTAGTTAGGCGTGGTGACTGGATATGGGCAGCTTGCCTTCAGACCCTGGCAACCCCCCATAGTCTGCAGTAGCACGCGGTGCATGCTTACGCTCATTACAGCGCCGACCGGAGAGCTCCTCGGGATCTTGAGCCAGTGTACCTTTCGTCGACAGTAGACAGGCTGAGGCCGAGACTTGTTTCTCGTATAGGGCGACTTGTGTGTTGTGTTGTGTGGTGAGTTATTTCCGGACTAAGACCCTGAGTTGGCATCCGAGGCCCAAGTGTGGGCTAAGCTATGTGCTCTATCTATGTTTATATTCATAGCTTGCATATCTTTCTCGAGATGACCATGTATATCGTATTGTACCCCGGTTGGGGATTCTTACTGAGTAATTCGTTACTCACCCTTACTTATCTTTCAGGAAACCATGGCGCGAGGCAGGATGGCTGGAGGAGGAGCTGTGATCATGGAAACCCGTTGTTCAACTCTGAAATTTATGTTTATGATTTAAATGTCCTCTGAATGCATGTAGTTGGGCACGGAGCCCTAGGGTGTTTTCTGAATGTATTTCTGGATTCTAGCATTGTTGTAAAGTTTGTATGTTTTAAATAAATCTCTGATCAGAGTATGTTTTGGAAATGTATTTGTCTTGGAACAGGTGCTTGGAAACAGGGACAGGTTTCAGGAATTTATTTTGATTTTTAAATGGATGTTTTCATGTTTTAGTTTTTACTTAGAATCCAAACACCATCTTGCAAATTTTCTGTAGATTTGAATGCATGCATTGAGGTGACGGCCTATTTAGAACCCCATTCGGGTCGGGTCGTTACAGCTAGCCCTCCTGGTGTTGTCCCAAGCTACCTGAAAGATAAATAAGGGTGAGTATAAAGATACTCAGTAAGAATCCCCAACCGGGGTACAATACGATACATCCGTCATCTAGCACCTCAACAAGCAAGCAAACATCTATCAACACAGATCATAGCTCAACGAGCTCATAAAACAAGATCTGGAGCCATCGGAAGTCTCCTACTTCCAGCCTAACTGGGATTGGATACACTGGCCAATCCTGGACATCACCGAGGAATCTGTCACTCGGGGGGGGGGAATACACTGATCCCTAGAATATCCTCAAGGGCCTCCTTGCCCTTGCACTAATCTGGACTTATGGGAGAGTACCTGAAGTCAGGCTCTAACGGAAGGAATGGTGTACTCACGACATTAGCCAGGGGGAGCTCTCCGAACCGGCAACTAACGCGTGTGCGCGCACATCGCATGCTCCTCTGCAACCGGCGTAAATGCGGGGGCCTAAGGGCAAACTACGCGGGCCAGGTGCACATGCCTATGACTCGGAAGCGGTGTCACGGATCACAGTAGGGCAGGCCCCCGGCGCTCAACTTGTGCAGCATGATCCACCGACCTGAAGCTAAGAACCGCCAGGCGGCGAGCTTACACTAATGGCGGGGTTCCGCTCTAGCAGGCTACAAACTAGGCTCTGGCCCAAGTGGGTAGCTAAGTCCACAACCGGCGGGTCGGGGGGGGGGGGGTAGCAAGATACGTTATGCTTCGCACACTTTACTCCCGACCTAAGTTACTGGGACAAAGTACGTTATGTCCGCTCAGCCTCTGGATGATGACAAACCCTACAACTCTATCTAAGAGTACAGAGCAAAATCAATGATTCCTGGCTAGCAAGCAATGACCGACATAAATCACATTACCTAGCATGATACTACAACTTAAGCAGGAATCACAAGCATGCTGGCAGAACAAACCTAGCAAGGCACTAACATGTAAAATCAGGCAAACATGCTAGCAAGAATTCAATCAACTGCTCTATCTCTAACATGCTCATAACAATCAGCAAACAAGCAAGGCATATCGAGATATATCGCAGGGTCCACACAACCACGGTAAGGAATCCTTACCTGGGACAAGCAGAAAACAATAATTATAATAAATCTACGAGCGAATCCTCGAGCCTCTAATCGATTCCCGAACGGCCTGAACATCAAACAAAGCACCCAAATAAACACAATAAAACAGCCCAATAAATCCATAACCTGCAGCCAATAAATCCGGGCCCAACGAAGAAAAGACTCGGGAAATACCATCCGAGAAGCCACAAGGCTCGGGCCAAGCCAACACACACAAGCAGGCTGTCGGCAGACACGAGCGCTGGGGGCGCAGGCACAGGGGCGCGCTGAGGCGCGAAGCTGCGCGCGGGCGAGCTGGGGCGAGGGCGCGCGGCGCGGCTCGGCACAATAGACGGCGCGCGGGCGCGAGTGACACGACGCGAGGACGGGCGATCTGGCGCTGGGACGCGCGACTCGAGCGCGGACGACACGGGCGATACGACGCGGCACAGTGCGCAGCTGGGCTACACGAACCAGGGCAGGGCGAGCTCAAGCTGGCGACGCGACGGCCTGGGCGAGGGCACGCGAGGGCTGGGCGACGCTCGGGCGAGCTGGGGCTGGCGATGGCACGACCTGGGCAGCTGGGGCTCGGGCTGGGCGTGGACGACGGCGCACGGGGCTAAGCTGCTCGGGCTGGGCTTGGGCGACCAGGGGGCGAGCTGTGGCACTCGGGCAGGGAGGAGAGGGCCAAGGTGGGGGGGGGGGGGGCTCGGGCTGGAGGAGAGAGAAAGGGAAATTTGGGGAAAATTGGATTTTTCCTTTTTTTTTCTTTTCTTTTTCTCTTTTAATTAAATTTCCAACCTTATCCAAAATAAAATCCAACTTTATCCATTTTCCAATTTTTCCAAAAATCCTTAAAATCCTTAAATCTCATTTCCCAGCTTCCTCCTTCGAGACCCGACTGAAGCAACCTTTCCAAACAACAAATCTCACTTAAATCAGCCTCCCAAACCAACACTGAAGGCCCGGCTTGAATCCCAAAGGAAACACCCAAACAACCATCATTTTGCCCAACACCCAAATCACAACCGAACTCCCAAACGAAAAGCCCAAACATCTCGGGACTCGCAGCCCACAACAAGCAAGCCTCAACAAAGGCAGGAGCTGCCTCGAAGCCCTGAAAAACCACAAATCCTGCCCAGGGAGCCAAAGGACCAAAATGCCCCTAAGGGTCCAAACAGCTCTAACGGCCCAACCGAACCACTGAATCTGAATCGGATGCTCCTCGAGAACCGGGATAGAAAACTGGGCCGTTACAGGTTACCATGCCGGTAGTCGGGTTGTTGTGTAGGCAAGTTATGCTAGTTAGCCCTTGACCTGGGTAGAGGAATTTCTTGTTGATCGATGGTCGGAGTTCAGTTGGAACTGATCAAGGGCGATGGTAGCAAAATCGCGGAGTTTCTGGCCGCCGTGGCTAAGAGTGTTGTTCGGATCCTTACTCTAGATAGAAGCTACAGATGTGGCAAGGATGAGCTTTTGGCCAGCACAGTTGAGATGCTGGAGGGAGATGTGCTCGTGTAGCCAGATGTCTGTTAGTCCGTTGGCGACAACATGTGTCGGAGGGTGATCGGAGGAACCCTAGATTGTGGAGAGCTTCACCAGAGCTAAGTCAGACCAGGCAGTGTTCCACGGATTGAGTTGTTGGATGCTTGTTGTCGGTTAATGTAATGGCCCAGTTTTCTATTATGGTTTTCGAGGTGCCTTCGGTTCAGATTCGGTTGTTCGATTGGGCCGTTAGAGCTGTTTTGACCCTTAGGGGTATTTTGGTCTTTTTGGTCCCCGGGCAGGATTTGTGGATTTTCTGGATTTCAGGGTCACTCCTGCCTTTGTCGAGGCTTGATTGTTGTTGGTTGCAAGATCCAAGATGTTTGGGCTAGTCGTTTGGAAGTTTGGAAGTGATTTGGGTTTTGGCAAAATTATTGTTGTTTGAGTGCTTCCATTGGGATTTGAGCCTTTGCCCTTAATGACAAATTGGGAGTTTGATTTAAGTGAGTTTTATTTATTGGAAAAGGTTTGCTTCAACCGGGTCTCTAGGAGGAAGCCGGGAAATGGGAATTTAGGGATTTTTAAGGCCTATTTAAAATTGGATAAGGTTGGACAATAAGGAAAAAATAAAGAAAAATCCCATTTTTCCCCCTTTTTGTTTCTCTCTCTCTCTCTCTCTCTCTCTCTCTCTCTCTCTCTCTCTCTCTCTCTCTCTCTCTCTCTCTCTCTCTCTCTCTCTCTCTCTCTCACCAAACCCGAGCCCCAACCCCCCACCTAGCCCAACCTAGCCGCCCAGCTCGCCCAGCCCTAGCCCAACTCGTCCAAGCCTGAGCCCAGCTCGCCCAGCCGTGCACAGTGCCAGGCCGCCCAGCCCCGAGTCGCCTCGCCCAGGCCGCGTCGCATAGCCCTCGCTCAGACCCAGCCTCGCCCAGATCCGAGTCGCCCAGCTACGCACTATGCCATGTCACTGTGCCGAGCCTCGCCCAGATCGCGCGTCCCTGTAGGTCGTCGCGTCGCCCAGCCCGTGCGCCGTCCCCTGTGCCGAGCCGCGCCACACGCCATCGCCCATTTGAGCTCGCGCCCATGCGCCTGTGTCCCTGTCGCGCTGCGCAGCGCCCCAGCGCCCAGCCAGCTTCTTTGCTGCCGACAGCCTGCTGCCCTGCTTTGTGTGAGATGGCCCGAGCCTTGTGTCTTCTCGGTTTGTTTTTTTTGAGTATTTTCTTCTTTGGGCCTTGATTTGTTGGCTGCTGATTTTGTATTTAATTAGGGTGTTTTATTTAAATGCTTAGGTTGTTTGGGTTCGATTAGAGGCTCGAGGGTCGCTTGTTGATTTGTGATAATTATTTTCTGCTTGTTCCAAGTAAGGATTTCTTACCATGGTTGTGTGGACCCTGCGATATTATCATGATGTGCCTTGTATGCTTGCTGACTGTTATGAGCATGATAGTGATAGGGCAACTATGATTGATCTCTTGGTAGCATGTTTACCTGATTATACATGTTAGTGCCATGCTAGGTTTGTTCTTCCAGCATGCTTATGATTCCTGCTTTTAAGTTCGTAGTATCATGCTAGGTAAGTGTGATTGATGTCGATTATTGTTTGCTAGCAAGGAATCATTTACTATGTACTCTTAGCTAGTAAAGTAGGGTTTGTCATCATCCAGAGGCTGAGAGCGGACATAACGTACTTTGTCCCCACCGGTCGGGAGTAGAGCGAGCGAAGCATAACGTACATTGCTTCCACCCCCCCCCCCGGCTGCCGATGTGGATTTAGCTACCACATCGGCATAAGCCTAGTTTGTAGCATGCTAGAGCGGAACCCTGCCAACGGTGTAAGCCGCGCCTTGGTTTCTTAGCTTCGTGTCGGTGGTTCAGCCGCCGCATGATGAGTCGCGAGGGCCTCGCACTACTGTGATCAGTGACACCGCTTCCGAGTCTTAGGCATGCATACCTGGCCCGCGTAGTTTGTCCTTATGCCCCCACATTTACGCCGGTGGCAGCAGCATGCGGTGTGCGCGCACAAGCGTTAGTCGTCGGTTTAGAGAGCTCCCCCGGGCTAATGTTCGTGAGTACACCAGTTCCTTCCAGTTTAGAGCCAGACTTCGGGTACTCTCTCGTAAGTCCAGATTTGCTAGCGAGGGTAGAGGCCCTTCAGGACGCCCATTGGGATTGGCTTTTGAGCTGATCATATGGTCGAGGGAGAAAGACCATCGAGGGTGTCGGACATCTTTGGGATCGGTTTTTGAGCTGATCAATTGGCCGAGGGAGAAAGACCCTCAGAGATGTCTCGAGATTGGTTATGAGAACCAATCATTAGGCCGAAAGTAGGAGACTTCCGAGGACTCCGGATCTTGCCTTGTAAGCTCAATGAGCTATGATCTGTGTTGGTAGCTGTTTGCATGTATGCTAGGGTACTAGATGACTGATGTATCGTATTGTACCCCGGTTGGGGATTCTTACTGAGTATATTTATACTCACCCTTATTTATCTTTCAGGTAACTTGGGACAACACCAGGATGGCTAGCGGAGAGAGCTGATTGATCATGGGAGCTGCCGGCCATCTGTCATTTATTGTTTGCATAATTTGTTCAGCATGTAAATGGACAGGAGTCCTAGGGGAAACGTTGTTAAAAGTTGTTTAAACTGTTTTGAATGTTTTTATAAATACTGGCCAGGCTTGTTTTACTTCGTTGGTTTGCTTAAATGAAAATTGTTGGTTATGTTTTAAGGGTTCCCCATTCTCATATGTTTTTGAAAGGTTTTAAATATGAGCACTATACCGCTTGTTGACATATTTAACTTGCATGCTGAGTGAGGACCTAGGTTTAGGACCATGTTTTGGGTCGGGTTCTTACAGTTGGTATCAGAGCATAGAGTCATAGATTCTGTAGACTAACCTGCTTTGTAGGTTGTTGTTCCCATGATCATCAGCACTCCACGGCCGTCAGGTTTGTCTGCGTTCATTAAGCTAAGGGTTGTTTTACGATACTGCATCTAGTATTCATGTGTTACCCTTGTTGGGCAGTGAGAGCCTCAGTGTGCGCTAGCTTTTATGCTTTGTGTAGATCGCCAGTATGTTGATTGCACATGGAGGAGCAGGGACGTTTGGCATGTTCAACCGAGGAGTTGGACTGATCGTGTTGATGTTGAGGCCGCGTCCAGGGTTGCTTAGGCCCGTAGGCCAGTTTTGGCCCTGGCAGTTAAGTTACCTAGTGGAGGGGTGTAAAGACCCGACCCAAAAGGGGCTCTAAATAGGCCTTTACCCCAATGCATGTATTGAAAATAAAAGACATTATGAAAAATACATTTCGGATCCCAAGTAAAAACAGAAACATTCAACAACCAAAACATACATTTCTAAAAGCATACTCTGATCAGAGATTTATTTAAACCATTTAAACATTCCACAAGTACAATTATGCTGGAATCCATAAAACGTAAGAAAACATCCTAGGGCTCCGTGCCCGTCTACATGCATTCAGGGGAAATAACAAAAGTCAAGAGTCATGATATAATAAAATGGTCAGAGATGACAGCAGATTCCATGATCACAGCTCCTCCTTCAGCCATCCTGTCTCGCGCCTTGGTTACTCCGTGGCAAACCACGAGAATAAGGGTGAGTAACGAATTACCCAGTAAGAATCCCCAACCGGGGTACAATACGATATACATGATCATCTAGAAGAATGTATGCAAGCTATGAGTACAAACACAGAATAGAGCACATAGCATAAGTCCACACTTGGACCTCGGATGCCAACTCAGGGTCTTAGTCCGGAAATAAATCCACCACACACTACGCCCTATACGAGAAACGAGTCCCGGCCTCGGCTGTCATCTCTGCCGATACGAAAGGTGCACTAGCTCAAGATCCCGAGGAGCTCTCCGGTCGGCGCCAGAATGGCGTAAGCGCGCCTTTGCGTGCTCTTGCGAACTATGGGGTGCGGGTCTAGTGGCAAGCTGCCCATGTCCATCACCACGCCTAACTAAATCTACGGATCGGTGTCACCGACATAGGGGTGTGAGACTGGACACGTGAACTATGTCGGCTGAACCACCGCACTTTGAGGCTAAGGAATCGGTCGTGGTAGGCTTACACCAGAAGCCGTCCTTGCCCTATCGGTGGCAATCAAGGGCAACGGCCGAACACGCCGAGGACGTGTCGCCATCGCCGGGATGAGGCAATGCCAAGTCATCATCCCGACCGTTGGGGCATTTAACGATGCGCCACCCTCACCCAAGATTGCGGGGCGGCCGTTAGGGTTAGCTAAACCCTAACGGGATCGAAGACGAGTACCATCTCGCATGCGTCCTCGCCGGGGATGCAAGTTACGTTATGCATCCGGCCGGATGATGCTACCTACGAACTCTAAACCATAGCAATAATAACAATTCAATCAATGCGGTCAATACGTGCTCAATGAGATACAAGGAACCTAGCATGATACTACGAAGCAAGAACAGATATCGAACATGCGAGAATGGAACAACCTAGCATGGGCTAACATGAGAAACAATACAAGAGTTCATGCCATCGAGAATTGAACAGAGCACCTAGGGCTAAACATGCTAGTAATCATACAGAGGCATACAAAACAACAATCACAAATATACCGTAGGGCCCACACAACTCCCAGTAAGAAATCCTTACCTTGGTCGGGAGGCTTCTACACACAAATCCTAAGTCGCGAACAAACCCGAGCTAGCTACCGAGAACCTAACAAAACAATGATAATCATAATCCATAAACCTAAATATAATAAAATAAACAAGGCTTGGCTCAAGGGAGCAACTCACGCGGCTACGGACACGCGACGGGCGGCAGCAAAGACGGCTGGCTGGTCTTGGCTGGCGCTGACGCGCGAAGGGGGCTGATGGCGCGAGACCGCACACCGGGCGCCGACGGGCGGCAGAGGCGCGGCGGCAGGCTGCGCGCCTTGACGGACCGGCTGGCTGGCGCAGCGCGCACGCGCGCGCGAGCAAGCGACGACGAGCGCGCGCGCTGGCGCGAGGCGAGCGACGCGATGAGCGCGCGGGCGCAGCGCGGAGCGAGCGCGCGGGCTGCTCGCCAGTGGTGCGCGACGACGACCGCGACGGGGCTGGGCGGTCTGGGCGGCTCGGTGCTCGCTTTGCCGCGCGATCTGGCGCACTGGGCTTGCTTGCTAGGCGATCTGGGCGGCTCGGGCTTCTTCTTTGGCGATCACGGGCATCTTTGGGCGACTGCTACAAACACACACACACAAGCTCTTTCTCCTTACCTTCGGCCAACAAGAACACCCAATCGAGAAGATGAAGAGGATGAAGACTTACCGGAATGATGATGAACGATCCAAGGGAGCTGCAAGGATGAAGAATCGGCAAGGAGAGCTTGGGAGAAAGCTTGGGCGGCCACAACTCTTTTGGAGAAGAAAACACAACAAACCTAATTTCTATTTCATTTAACCAAATGCACCAAACACCAAAGATCCAAGGTTAACTAAGATGTGATGCAGAAAGAGCAACAAGAGCACCTAATGGCTCAATTGGCACACATCTCTACAAGCTTCCCAAGAGACCCGGGTTCAAACCCCGTTGCAAGGACAATTTCCTTTATTTTTACTTTTGCACCAAACCTTGCTCAAACCAAACCACAAATCCTTCCAAAAACCTACATAAATCCATCCAATAATTTTAGCAACTGGAAAAAGACATAAACGGCCCTGACGGCCCGACCAAATTACTAAAATACCCCTAGGGCATACCTGGAAGACCGGGATGAAAACCTGGGTCGTTACAATATTCCCTCCTTTTTATGACTTTCGTCCTCGAAAGTCCTTAAGACTGAAATAACACAGGATACTGCATTCTCATCCCGTCCTTCCCGCTCACGAGCGGCCTCCTCCGAACTCAGACTCCTTCACTAAACTTTTACCAACGGATCTCACTTCTACGCAACGTCTTCGACTCAAGACCAGAATACTCATAGGCTTCTCCTCGAAGCCCTAGACCCTCAATCAGCAGCAAGGGCTCAAAGTCCACAATGAGCAATGGGTCCGGCACATGCTGCCCCAACATCGATACATAAAAACACTGTGCACAGCTGTCAACAAACAAACTCAACCCTACAACAAATCGGCCAAACAACCAACCTTCCAGATTCCAAAACTAAACGGCCTACTCTTACTTCACAAGAGACCAACAAACCTCAAACCTTGACTACAAACCTTAACGAGATACAAACGAACCACCAATCGGCGATCGATCCAAAAAGACAACTTCTCCAACTAGAACACGACCACAACACTTAAGCAACCATCTTAAGGAGAAATCGCCGAACCAAAGGCAAGGGGCACCATCCCGGTACACCGACGGCTAACAACACTCACACCAAATGAAACTTCACCACGGCCACCTTAAAAAAAAAAAACAGGGCCAAGCCACGGACTCCACTCTCGGCCAAGCCAACAAACTAGAACTCCTCATCGGCCGAACGCAAACTTTCCAACGAACACCTACCAGCAACCGACCAAGGAGAACATCGCCAGGCAAGGAACATCCAACATTCCTCTCAAGGAAAACTCGGGAAGCAAGGACTAAACCATCATGCACTATCTCTGCGACACAACACCTTGAGAAAAACAGCTCAACGACTTACCAACCAATGCCACGGCACCTCTGTGCCTCACTCACTCAACGCAGGCATCGCTAACGCCAATCTGCGAACGCACAACAACTAGGAACAAAGCCCGAGAAGGGCTTGCTCGTGAGAACTCAACCCAACTTATAACGAGCAACGCTGCCTCCAAGCTACTACTCAACTCTTAAAATCCAGCCGGCTACTCAAAGGACTTCCCTTTAAGCCTAAGCCTAACTCATCTTCCAACCTAAGCTCCACTCCCAAAACCTCACAAGGAAAACGGATAACGACAACCTCAAAGCTTACGGATCCTGAGCCACACGAATCCGCAAGACTACCTCGCAAGCTATCACTCGAGGCTGGCATCCAAGGAGCAACTCAACCACCACAGAGGCTAGAGGAAGAGGAAATCTTCAATCCCCAAAGAACCAACAACTTGCCGAACAACTCAACTCTTCTTGGTGGCCCTCGCCCTTGCGGGAACAAACAACTCTTGCTTGCTAACAACACAAAGCGTGGACCCTCTCATTGGGCTGACATTTGCTACTCGATCGACTACACAACTCGGGAGCTAAGGCGACTCACCCAAACGGAAACGACTTCCCGGCAAGCAAACTCGGAAGGGCGCGAACTCCACACACGCTCGCGACTTGCTCAAACCCAAGGCAACAAGAACCAACTCTCTTGGAAGCAACACCCAAGAGAAAACTCAACCAATCGGACCACCAAACCAAAACAAACAAAGACTTGCTCAAGCTGCCGAGGAGGGGTCAACTCCCAAAACTTACTCGACTAGGAACAAGACCTCGTATAACGCCCTCCAGGCTAGAACCGAACTAGCTCTCGAAACAACAAACGAACCAAATCTTGGCCAAACACTCACAAGAGGCGAACAACCTTTTATGCAGCCTCTAGAGCACCATCCAAGAATCCGCTTAATGGACAAACGACTACTTCCAAGCGAAACCAACAAACTTTTCCTTCAAGCTAGCGCTTCCACCATTAACTCCAAGACCAAGGGAGTAACGACAACTCCCAGAAGGAAACGGCTCTTACAAGCGGACAACCAACGGACAGAGAGAACTCCACATACGCTCACCTGCCTTGCTCCACCGAGCAACAACATCTAATCTCACGGGGCACAACAAGGGTCCATCTCGGTGAACCTCCAAATGCCAAACGGGGCAACTCAACATCCGGAAACAGGAAAAACAACCAACATGGCACAAACCACTCGCCCCCACGAGCAAAACTAAACTCTAGCAACTCCAATCCACACCTTGGTCAACACCAAGCATCAACTTGCCACCACACCGAAACCACTCCTGACTTTACTCCAAACAAACACTAGCTTGCTAGTCTACCAAGATCGCTAGCAACTCCACCGAGGCTACAACTACACGCCTCCAAATAGCCAACTGAAACTCACTAGCTGGGCTCGACCGAGCTCTGGAGAGGCACTCCACAACCTAGGGTTCTTCGGCAACCCTCGACACACACACTCTGCCAAGCATACGATCTAACAGACAACCGCTGAACAAACAACTCCAATTTCCAAAGATCCCAACCATGTCGGCCAACTCCAACTCCTTGGGAACCTAGAGGACCCGAACGCTACTGAGAATCGTCATCCTCCTACTCAAAGCATCGGCCACAACATAACTTCTACCCAAGGAAGGATCCGAACAACTCTCTTAGCCATGACGATCGTAAACCACGCGGCTTAGCTACCATCGCTCTTGTTCGGTTTCCAATCGAACTCCAACCAACGATCAACAAGAAGATCCGCCAACCAAGCTTAGGCCCAACTTAACAAATCTTGCCTAAGCAACAACTTGATACCACGAGCACGGTATCCTTACCACCTCAACCAAAGCCTTACAACAACCACACGAGTCCAACTTCTCAAGGAACCGAGCACGAGATCTCCAAAGCAAACCCTACATGGATCTCAAACTCTCGCCACGGAACGAACCACACAAAACACACTTGTGTACACAACTCCCAACCTTCCTTTAGAGATCCAAGACTAACAAGCGCTTTTCCACAAAGCAACGATAACTCCCGGCAAATGATACAAACAATCCAAGGAACACCAAAAGTCCCATCTCCACACGATACTCGAAGCCGAGGCAACCTTGCTCTACCAAAGCATAATCATGCCAAACCAAACTTACTTTATACCAAGCCTCTACCAAGGGTGCTTACCCCAAGGCATCCAAAACCTCTCGCAAGGCATCACTCATCTCGCCTCAAAAGCATCCAACTCGCCTCATAGGCATCCAAATCATCGATAAGCATCCAACTCATGGTCCCTCACTGGACCAAACTCGCATCTACAATGCTCAACTCTCCTCGGATTTAGGCACTCGAAGGTAGTTGACCGCACTACCAACCACAAGGAAAATCTCTTGGCCTTAACACTAGCGCGAGACTCACGCTCACCAACATTTACCAACCGGCAACTCGCCGACTTACTCAACCTCCGTAAACACCGGAAGAGGCTCCGCTCCTCTCGAGCATCCTTTCGCTTGTAGTCCATCGACTACCACCGAACTAGCCCTCCGCACGACCTAAACGGGTGCAACCGCCATAAACAGATCCAAGGCTAAAGGAGTACGCTGAACTCCGAACGGCATAGAACCATCTGCTATGCCCAAGCCAAACTCAAGCTCGAACCAGGACTTAGTGCCAAAGTGGCACACCAACCAATGCACCTCAAGTGCTACTACTACCAAATCCACATCCGAGGAAGCTGGGTCATTAAACAACAACAGGCTCGCAGGGGGGCAAAGATGACCCTTCATCCGCCTCAAGCCACTAACACGGCAACTTGCCAAACAATCGGGCCATCGTGGAGACTCGCTAGTCCACCTCTCACAAGGGGCTTCCACCACCATCCGATGAACCAAACAACACAGAACGGCACACCTCGGCCTCGAACGCGGGGGGCATCCCACACACGGATGCTAAACTCAAACTCAGCCAACTACTTTACTACTAGCGGTAGGACTTACTAAAACATCGAGCTCTCTGGGCATCCATTTGCCAACCTCGGGCGTCTCCATCAACGCCAACAAACTCATCCGAATAAACTCGCTGATCATGCCCTCCCGGAACCTCCGGCTACAAGAGCTACTGGGGAAAAATGTCAAACAAACTCACACCGGGCTATCTGTGCCCGGACTCCTCACTACGCGCTTACAAATCTGCGCTGGTCTCTCGCTCTCGATAGCTAAAGACACGCCATCAAATCTCTCATGGTTGGAGCACACTCTGCTCAAGGAGTCTCACTGAGGCGCCGCTAGCCTCTACCCCCCCTCTCTAGGCAACTCAATCTGCCGGGGCCAAATGGCATGCGGGCCTAACAACCACAGGACGCGGCCTCAACATCAACACGATCGGTCCAACTCCTCGGTCGGACATGCCAAGCGCCTGCTCCTCCTGCAGGTGCGATCAACATCTTGGCGATCCGCACGAAGCACCACCACCCTCTCACTAGGGGAAAAGCGACCATCGGGCCACAAATGGCCAACGGAGTCTAAGCTCGCCTCCCTCCGAACGATGTCCCGGGGGCATCCGAATCTATCTGGATACCTCAACAAGTCGCTAAACAAATCTGCTACTGATCATGAGAAAGTTGGCATGATGGCTCACTAAGCCCAAACCAACAACGAGTCGAACTCGCTTTCGTCTCCGCTCCACAACACTACACAAGGCATACACAAGATGATAGGTATTGTAAATTCTTAACCCTTTTCCTTTCTAAAACAATAAACCTAGGCGTGCTGATGACCGCCAGTCTTGGTGATCATGGAAGGATGACCTACAACAAAAGTCGTCACTGAGAATCTATGACTCGAGCTTTGATACCAATCAGTAAAGACCCGACCCAAAAGGGGCTCTAAATAGGCCTTTACCCCAATGCATGTATTGCAAATAAAAGACATTATGAAAAATACATTTCGGATCCCAAGTAAAAACAAAACATTCAACAACCAAAACATACATTTCTAAAAGCATACTGATCGAGATTTATTTAAACCATTTAAACATTCCACAAGTACAATTATGCTTTGGAATCCATAAAACGTAAGAAAACATCCTAGGGCTCCGTGCCCGTCTACATGCATTCAGGGAAATAACAAAAGTCAAGAGTCATGATATAATAAAATGGTCGAGATGACAAAGAGATTCCATGATCACAGCTCTCTCCTTCACCATCCTGTCTCGCGCCTTGGTTACCTGTGGAAAACCACGAGAATAAGGGTGAGTAACGAATTACCCAAAGAAGAATCCCCAACCGGGTACAATACGATATACATGATCATCTAGAAGAATGTATGCAAGCTATGAGTACAAACACAGAATAGAGCACATAGCATAAGTCCACACTTGGACCTCGGATGCCAACTCAGGGTCTTAGTCCGGAAATAAATCCACCACACACTACGCCCTATACGAGAAACGAGTCCCCTCTCACCTGTCTCACTGTCGATCTGAAAGGTGCACTAGCTCAAGATCCCGAGGAGCTCTCCTGTCGGCGCCAGTAATGAGCGTAAGCGCGCATTTGCGTGCTACTGCAGACTATGGGGGGTGCCGGGTCTAGTGGCAAGCTGCCCATGTCCAGTCATGTAAAGACCCGACCCAAAATGGGCTCTAAATGGGCCTTTACCCCAATGCATGTAGTGAAAATAAAAGATATTATGAAAAATACATTTCGGATCCCAAGTAAAAACAGAAACATTCAAAGAACCAAAACATACATTTCTAAAAGCATACTCGATCGTAGATTTATTTAAACCGTTAAAACAATCCACAAGTACAAATATGCTGGAATCCATAAAACGTAGGAAAACATCCTGGGGCTCTGTGCCCGTCTACATGCATTCAGGGGAAATAACAAAAAGTGAAGAGTCATGATAAAATAAAATAGAATAATCGGAGATGACAAAGAGGATTCCATGATCACGGCTCCTCCTTCACCATCCTGTCTCCCGCTTTGATTACCCGTGGAAAGCCACGAGAATAAGGGTGAGTAACGAATTACCCAGTAAGAATCCCCAACCGGGTACAATACGATATACATGATCATCTAGAAGAATGTATGCAAGCTATGAGTACAAACACGTAGCGGAGCACATAGCTAAGTCCACACTTGGACCTCGGATGCCAACTCGTGGTCTTAGTCCGGAAATACCACAACACACTAAAACGCGCTATACGGGGAAACAAGTCCCGGCCTCGGCTGACTACATCGCCGATACGAAAGGTGCACTCGCTCAAGATCCCGAGGAGCTCTCCATCGGCGTCCAGAATGAGCGTAAGCGCGCACCGCATGCTCTGCAAACTCGGGGTGCCGGGTCTAGTGGCAAGCCGCCTGTGTTCATCCACCATGCCTAACTAAATCTCTGGATCGGTGTCACCGACATAGGGGTGTGAGACTCGGACACGTGAACTATTTCACTGTACCACCGCACTTTGAGGCTAAGGAACCGGTCGTGGTAGGCTTACACCGTGAAGCGGTCCTTGCCCTAACAGTGGCAATCAAGGGCTACGGCCGAACACGCCGAGGACGTGCCGATCGCCGGGGACGAGGCAATGCCAAGTCATCATCCCGACCGTTGGGGCATTTAACGATCCCACCCTCACCCAAGATTGCGGGGCCTACCGGTTGGGATAGCTAATCCCTCACGGGGTCCAAGGACGGAGAACTATCTCGAACGTCCTTGCCATAGATGCAAGATACTTTATGCATCGGGCCTGGATGATTCTATCTACCTCAATTCTAAACCTTAACAATAATAACGATTCAATCAATGCACCAATACGTGCTCATCGATACAAAGAACCTAGCATGATACTACGAAGCAAGAACAGGATAACGAACATGCTAGAATAGAACAACCTAGCATGGGCTAACATGAGAAACAATACAAGAGTTCATGCCATCAGAATTGAATGAGCACCTAGAGATAAACATGCTAGTAATCATACACAGGCATACAAAACAACAATCACAAATATACCGCGAGGTCCACACAACCCCTGTAAGAAATCCTTACCTTGGTGGAAGACTTCTACACACAAATCCTAAGTCATGGGACAATCCCGAACTAGCGAGCGGGAACCTAGCAAACCAACAACAATCAGGCATCTAAAATATCTAAACAACAATAGAACAACAAGCTCGGCTCGGGAACTCACGCGGGCGCGACGACCACGAGCTTGGGGTCGCCGGGCGAGCCGGCACGGCAAGGACACGCTACCGCCGCCTGTATGTGCACGCACGGCAGGGACGAGCGCGCGGCGCGAGTGTCTGGCGGCGCGCGCGCGCGCGCAGCGGCCGGGCAAGCGGACACGGCGAGGGCTCGCGATGGGCGACGCGGCGCTGGCGGACCTCTGGCGTCGCGGCGATCGACGGCGCGATTCTGTCTTCTTGGCGAACGGCAAAAATTTCTTGGGAGACAGATCTGGGCGTCGCGAGCGATCGGCTGGCGTCGCGACAGCGAGGGCGATCTGCTCTTTGCGGGAAGAACGCAGCAAGGCTGCTGGGACAGATCTCGGGCGTCGAAGCGATCGGGTTGACGATCTGTCTTCTTTGCTCGGCTACACTCGATCGGGCCGCAATCAACACAACACACACAACACACCTCTTTTCACTTGGCCAAACGCACACCAAACGGATGAGAAGAAGAAGAAGAAGATCAATACCTACCCTAATGATGATGATCGAACCCAAGGAGATGCAAGGATGAAGAATCGGCAAGGCTATGGAGATGGAGAGCTTGGGCGGCCAAGAGGTGTTTTGGAGAAGAAGATGGAATAACCTAAATCTATTTCATTTAACCAAATGCACCAAAACTCCAAAATCCAAGGTTAACTAAGAAGTGATGCGAAAGAGCAACAAGAGCACCTAATGGCTCAATTGGCACACCTCCCTATAAGCTTCCCAGAGACCTGGTTCAAACCCCAGTGCAAAGACAACTTCCTTTATTTTTACTTTTGCATCAAACCTTGCTCAAACCAAACCACAAACCCCTCCAAAAACCTACATAAAACCATCCAATAATTTTAGTAATCGAAAGGACACAAACGACTCGACGGCCCGACCAAATTACCAAATTACCCCTAGAGCATACCGAAGTCCGGAAGAAAAACACAGGTCGTTACAATATTCCTCCTTTTTATGACTTTCGTCCTCGAAAGTCCTTAAGACAGAAACAAACTCGTAATGCAACCTCATCTCGCCTTCCCGCTCCCAAGTGGCTTCCTCGTAACCCCGACTCTTCCATCAACCTTTACCAAACGAATCTCGCGATTACGCAACGTCTTGGTCTCAAAGGCAAGGATCCTCACCGGCTTTTCCTCGAAGTTCAAATCCTCATTCACCGCAAAGGCTCAAAGTCCACAATGTGCGACGGTCCGCACATCCGCCTCAACATCGATACATGAAAAACACTATGCACCGCCGATAGTGACGGAGGTAGGGCTAACCGGTAAGCAACTCTGCCAATCCTCTCTAGGATCTCAAACGGACCAACAAATCGGGACTCAACTTCCCACGCTTACAAACCTCGTAACTCCTCGCATCGGAGCAACCTTAAGGAACACATGCCGACCAACCTCAAACTCCAAATCTCGACGCCGAACATCGGCGTAACTCTTCTGCTCGCTCCGAGCGGTCAACATACGAGCTCTAATCTTCGCAGACTTTGCACATTGGTCAACTGCAGAAACTCGGGACCCAAAACTCGTCTATCACCAACCTCTTCCCGAACACGGGGACCGACAAGCGCTTACCATACAATGCCTCGAATGGAGCCATCCAAATCGCCGATCGTAATCGTTGTTATAGGCAAACTCCATCAAGTACGAGATCATCGGTCCCAACTTCTGGGAAATCCAACACACAAGCTCTCAACATATCCTCGAGAATCGATTCACTCTCTCGATCGACCATCCGTCCGAGGGTGAAAAGTCATCTTTGGCGCACTCTGTGCCCAAACCCTTCTGAGCGCTCTCCGAAACGAGAAGTGAACCGCGAGTCACGATCGGACACAATCCTCACCGGCACACCATGATAACGGATGATCTGCTCCAAAACAATCAGCTGCGCCATCGTTCCACGGTATAAGTGTCTCTACAGGAATGAAGTGTGCGCTCTTGGTCAAACGGTCGACTATCACCCAAATCTGAGAGAACTTCCTCGAGTCCTTGGCAAACCAGAGATAAAGTCCATGGAGATCTCTTCCCATTTCCACTGGGGTACACTCGATGTTTGCAACAAACAGTGGCCTCTGCACTGGTGGTGCCTTCACTTGCGACAAGTGAGACACCTACCGACAAACTCGCCACATCTCTCTTCATTCCCATCCACCGTAAGGTCCGCTAAGGTCTGATACATCTTGGTACCCCTGGGTGCCAAGCAAAAGGGGAAACAATGGGCCTTCGAGAGCAACTCGGCTCATAAACTCGCAATGTCCGGAACACACAACCGGCCTCTATAAGTCAACCCATCGTCTCGTGAATATACAAAGTCAAAGTCACCGTCAAGACTAACTCACAACCAATCTCTTAAGTGCGGGTCACCTAACCGGCCGTCTATAATCCATTGCCAATCGGCGGTGAGCAGTCAATCGAGCTACCACGGCGGTAACCTCTCCCAACAACATCGCAACCTCGGCCGCTCGAACTCTCTCTCGCAAACGGGCCGAGCTCAACAACGCCGCGCAGAGTGCGACGTCTTTTCGCTCAAAGCATCGGCCACTACATTGGCTTTACCGGATGGTACAAAATCTCGCAGCCATAATCCTTTACCAAATTCTAACCATCTCCTCTCGCCTCATATTCAACTCCTTCGAGTAAACAGATACTTGAGGCTCTGGTGATCGGTAAACATCTCGAATCCGCTCACCGTGCATGTAATGCCTCCAAATCTTCATGCAAACACCACTGCGCCAACTCCATATCATGAGTCGGGTAGTTCTGCTCATACGGCTTGGTGACGGAAGCATAGGCAATGACCTTCCGTCTTTGCATCAACACACAACCTAATCCAAACTTGGAAGCATCATCAGAGGCCACGAAACCACTGTCCCCTCCGGATCGCCAACAGTCTTTGCCGGGTCAAAGCGCGCTTGAGCTCGGCAAAGCTCTCATCACACTGCTTTGTCCCAAACAAACTCGACACCCTTCCTCGTCGACGACGAGTGAGGGGCGAGGCTAAAGCAGAGAAGTCCTTGACGAACCCGACGGTAGTAACACGCCAAACCAGCAAAGTCGCGAATCTCGCAATCGAAGTCGGCTTGGCCCATGAACTCACGGCCTCAATCTTCGCGGGATCCACGGCTATACCATCTCTCGAAACTACGTGGCCTAGGAAGGCCACTGTTCCAACCAGAAGTCACATTTGGAAAACTTCGCATAAAGTGGTTTTCCTCAAAGCTACCAATACTCGCCTCAAATGCTCTGCATGGTCTTCTTTAGACCTTGAATAAATCGAATATCGTCAATGAACACGATGACGGCCCGTCCAAAAATGATTTGAACACCCTATCCATCATGTCCATGAACGCGGCCGGGGCATTGGTCAATCCAAACGACATGACCACAAACTCATAGTGACCATATCCGGACTCGAAAGTCGTCTTAGGAATGTCGGCATCCCCGATCCGCAAATCGATGGTAACCGGATCTCGATCTATCTTGGAGAACACCGAAGCTCCTCAAGGTGATCGAACAAATCATCGATACGGGGCAACGGATACTTATTCTTCATCGCCACCTTATTAAGCTCGCGGTAATCAATACATAAGCGCATAGAACCATCCTTCTTTTTCACAAACAGAATCGTGTGCTCCCCACGGGGACACACTTGGACGGATGAACCCTCGGTCTAACATCTCCCCCAATCTTGATTCCTTTAACTCACGCGGCGCCATGCGATACGGAGCCTTCGAGATAGGGAGGGTCCCCGGCTCGAGCTCAATTGTGAAGTCAACCTCTCTCTTTGGGGGCAACCCCAGTAACTCCTCGGAAACACATCCGCGAACTCCCGCACGACCGGCACTGATCAATCAGAGAACGAGGGGCTCTCTTCCCGCACAACTTGGCTAGATAGCCCCAAGCTCCATGAGCTAGCAAACGACGAGCTTTCACAGGGTGACACCATCGGCGGGCAAACTCCACCACGACTCCACGAAACTTAAAGTCAACGACTGGCGGCCAAACACTACTTCTTTCCGGTGGCGGTCAATCAACGCGTGGTTAGCAACTAACCACTCCATACCAAGAATCACATCAAAACCGCTCATAGGCGTAACTATGGCGTAGCCACTAGCAACTCTCCTGGATATCTCGATCCGCCATCCCTAATCTTATCTCTAGCCAACATATCAACTCCCGAAGGAGTTGCAACAGATAACTCGAAACCTAGAGGCTCTAGCCTCAACTTAGCATGCTCAACCAAACAACACGATACAAAAGAATGCGTGGAACCAGAATCAAACAAGACAAATGCGCGGTGATCTAAAACAAGAAGCGTACTCGCCATACGCGCATCCGTGACGCTCGGCCTCTGACGGTCGTAGCAAACACTCGACCTCTGCTGCTGCATTGGCCGAGCCGCCATAGCCGGCCGATCACAAAACGGGCCATGTGACCCTCTCTACCACAACGGAAGCACACAATCTAGGTCCAGGTGACAAGCTCCAGGCGTGGACTTTCCCACAATAGCACAAGCGGAAATCGCTCGGTCCTCCTCTGCTGTCGGGCCGAAACGGATTGGAGCTCTCCGCCGATCTCTGCTTCAAATCGCCCTTGGCGGCGCTGCCGCCTCCCGAAAGTCAAACTTTCTCTTACGCCCCCACAGTTTGCTGGGACGGGACGACCGAATGCAGAGCGGCAACAACCCGCCAATGAGATACTTCCCATTATAGATCGTGGCTAATCGGACAGCCTTAGCATAAGTGTCGGGGCACGAGCCACGACATCTCGGGAAACACCACGCCTCAATCCAGGATATGAACTTCCGAATCTTGACTCTGGGGTGGCAATCAACCGAGGAGCAAAATATCCATACTCGAGAACTTGCGCTCATATTCCTCAATGGAATCGTAACCTGCCGCTTCGTGTTCGAAGAGCTCCACCATCTTCTCCTGAGCCTCATCACCGATGAACTTTACCTTGAACTCACCCTTGAAGAACTCCCAAGTAGCGGGTGGAGACCCAGGTGGTCTCTCGCTCAAGGTGGACTCCCACCACCATCTCGTGCCTCCTAGCACATGAGCCGCACATCTCGGCCTCTCAATATCGGGGCACACCATGATCGGGAAGGTGTACTCCAAATGGGCAATCCACACGGCTGCCGCTAACGCATCACCGGTGGCATCAAACTTCTCGGGCTTCCACTTAACAAAATCCTTGACCACCTACCCAATTCCTCGGCACCCTCGCCATATCGCCTCTGGGGCTACTTGCTCCCGTGGAGCCGGAGGTGCTACTGAGCTCTCTTGAACCAATCGAGTCACCGCTCGATCTGGGCTCGGGACTCTTCCCGGCCGCACGCCAACAAGGCACAGTCTCTGCCCTCTGGTCACTCAACATGCTCACCATAAAAGCCCTCATAGACTCGGCAAACTCTGCTCCGGGAGAGCGATCTCACGGCTCGATCGCCTCAACGCCCGCTCTAGGCGTAGCAGAGGAGCTGTGTAAAGACCCGACCCAAAATGGGGCTCTAAATGGGCCTTTACCCCAATGCATGTAGTGAAAATAAAAGACATTATGAAAAATACATTTCGGATCCCAAGTAAAAATGCGAAACATTCAACAACCAAACATACATTTACGAAAGCATACTCGATCAGAGATTTATTTAAACCGTTAAAAACAATCCACAAGTACAAATATGCTTTGGAATCCATAAAACGTAAGAAAACATCCTGGGGCTCTGTGCCCGTCTACATGCATTCAGGAAATAACAAAAAAGTGAAGAGTCATGATAAAATAAAATAGTCGAGATGACAAAGAGGATTCCATGATCACGCCTCCTCCATCGACCATCCTGTCTCCCGCTTGATTACACGTGGAAAACCACGAATAAGGGTGAGTAACGAATTACCCAGTAAGAATCCCCAACCGGGGTACAATACGATATACATGATCATCTAGAAGAATGTATGCAAGCTATGAGTACAAACACGAGCGGAGCACATAGCTAAGTCCACACTTGGACCTCGGATGCCAACTCGTGGTCTTAGTCCGAAATACCACAACACACTAAAACGCGCTATACGGAAACAAGTCCCTCGCCACCGCCTACTGCCGATCACGAAAGGTGCACTAGCTCAAGATCCCGAGGAGCTCTCGGTCGCGCCAGAATGAGCGTAAGCGCGCACCGCATGCTCACGCAAACTCGGGGGTGCCGGGTCTAGTGGCAAGTCGCCTGTGTTCGATCACCATGCCTAACTAAATCTCTCTCGGATCGGTGTCACCGACATAGGGGTGTGAGACTGACACGTGAACTATGTCACCTGTACCACCGCACTTTGAAGCTAAGGAACCGGTCGTGGTAGGCTTGCACCAGAAGCGGTCCTTGCCTAACAGTGGCAATCAAGGGCTACGCGCCGAACACGCCGAGGACGTGCCGATCGCCGGACGCAGGCGGTGCCAAGTCATCATCCCGACCGTTGGGGCATTTAACGATCGCCACCCTCACCCAAGATTGCGGGGCCTCACCGGTTGGGATAGCTAATCCTCACGGGGTCCAAGGACGGAGAATCTGTCTCGAACGTCCTTGCCATAGATGCAAGATACTTTATGCATCCGGCCCGATGATTCTATCTACCTCAATTCTAAAACTTAACAATAATAACGATTCAATCAATGCGGTCCAATACGTGCTCATCGGATACAAAGAACCTAGCATGATACTACGAAGCAAGAACAGAGATATCGAACATGCTAGAATAGAACAACCTAGCATGGGCTAACATGAGAAACAATACAAGAGATCATGCCATCAGAATTCGAACAGAGCACCTAGAGATAAACATGCTAGTAATCATACACAGCATACAAAACAACAATCACAAATATACCATGAGTGGTCCACACAACCCCTGTAAGAAATCCTTACCTTGGTGGAAGACTTCTACACACAAATCCTAAGGCTGCGGAACAATCCCGAGCTAGCGGCGGGGAACCTAGCAAACCAACAATAATCGGCATCTAAAGTATCTAAACAACAATAGAAACAACAAGCTCGGCTCGGGAACTCACGTGGCGCGACGACAAGAGCTTGGGGCTGCTTGCGAAGCCGGCACGGCAAGGACGCTGCATGGCCGCTGGCACGCACGCAACACGCGAGGGACGCGCGCGCGGCGAAGCGCGCTCTGACGGCGGCGCGCGGCGCCGGGCGTCGCGATGCGGACACGGGCGAGCGGCTTCAGCGAGGATCGCGCGGCGAAGCGCTGGACGAAGCGCGCGGCGGCAGCCGGCAAGCGACGCGCGCGCGGGCGAGCGCTCGGGCGGCGGCGCGCGGCGAGCGAGCCGGCAAGACGCAGCGCGCGCGGCGCAGCGTCTGGGCGGCGGCGCTGGCGAGACCTCTGGCGTCTGGCGATCGGGCGATCTGTCTTCTTTGGGCGAACCAAAGGCCTCTTGGGACAGATCTGGCGTGCGGCGCGTCACGGCGGCGAGCGATCGAGAGCGATGGTGTGCGGGAGGTCTGCGACGGTGGATCTGGCGAAGCTGCTGTCCGGCCTGGCGTGCGGCAGGGGCTGCTCCAACAGATCTGGGCGTGCGACGACGGCTGCTTCTCTCATTGGCGCGCAAACAACACAAACACCCACAACACTCTACCACTTACCTTCGCCAAAGATCAAAACCAAATGAGGAGATGAAGAGGATGAAGACTTACCCGGAAATGATGATGATCGATCCCAAGAAGATGCAAGGATGAAGAATCGGCAAGGCTATGGAGATGGAGAGCTTGGGCGGCCAAGAGATGTTTTGGAGAAGGAGATGAAATAACCTATTTCTATTTCATTTAACCAAATGCACCAAAACTCCAAAATCCAAGGTTAACTAAGATGTGATGCGAGAAAGAGTAACAAGAGCACCTAATGGCTCAAATGGCACACCTCTCTACAAGCTTCCCAGAGACACAGGTTCAAATCCCTACTGCAAAGACAAATTCCTTTATTTTTACTTTTGCAACAACCCTTGCTCAAACCAAACCACAAACCCCTCCAAAAACCTACATAAAACCATCCAATAATTTTAGTAATCGGAAAGACACAAACGACCACGACGGCCCGACCAAATTACCAAATTACCCCTAGGGCATACACGAAGACCGGGAAGAAAAACACGGTCGTTACAAGTTTCTTTGGTGGAATGCCATCGATTATCGACTTGGGACGATGTCCTGCGATGTCGATCCGACTCGATACCTCGACCGCTCTCGAACCTCCTCTCTCCGATGCACGGTGGTAGCATCTTTGGCGATCTACATCCAAACCAACAACGAATCAAAACTCGCTCATCACCATTCCACAACACCAAACAAGGCATACACTAGATGATAGGTATTGTAAATTCTTAACCCTTTTCCTTTCTAAAACAATAAATCTAGGCGTGCACATGGCTTTGAGTGCCTTGATGATCATGGAAAACGACCTACAACAAAAAGGTCGATCTCTGAGAATCTGTGACTCGAGCTCGATACCAATCAGAAAGACCCAGACCCAAAATGGGCTCTAAATGGGCCTTTACCCCAATGCATGTAGTGAAAATAAAAGATATTATGAAAAATACATTTGGATCCCAAGTAAAAACAGAAACATTCAAAGAAACCAAAACATACATTTCTAAAAGCATACTCGATCGAGATTTATTTAAACCGTTAAAACAATCCACAAGTACAAATATCTTGGAATCCATAAAACGTAGGAAAACATCCTGGGGCTCTGTGCCCGTCTACATGCATTCGGGGAAATAACAAAAAGTGAAGAGTCATGATAAAATAAAATAGAATAATCAGAGATGACAAAGCAGATTCCATGATCACGGCTCCTCCTTCACCATCCTGTCTCCCGCCTTGATTACCCGTGGAAAGCCACGGAATAAGGGTGAGTAACGAATTACCCAAGAAGAATCCCCAACCGGGGTACAATACGATATACATGATCATCTAGAAGAATGTATGCAAGCTATGAGTACAAACACGAGCGGAGCACATAGCTAAGTCCACACTTGGACCTCGGATGCCAACTCGGGGTCTTAGTCCGAAATACCACAACACACTAAAACGCGCTTATACGGAAACAAGTCCCGGCCTCGGCTGACTCACATCCGATACGAAAGGTGCACTGCTCAAGATCCCGAGGAGCTCTCGATCGGCGCCAGTAATGAGCGTAAGCGCGCACCGCATGCTACCGCAAACTCGGGAGTGCCGGGTCTAGTGGCAAGCCGCCCGTGTTCATCCACCATGCCTAACTAAATCTCCGGATCGGTGTCACCGACATAGGGGTGTGAGACTGGACACGTGAACTATGTCACTGTACCACCGCACTGAGGCTAAGGAACCGGTCGTGGTAGGCTTACACCGAGAAGCGGTCCTTGCCCTAACAGTGGCAATCAAGGGCTACGGCCGAACACGCCGAGGACGTGCCGATCGCCGGGGCGAGGCAATGCCAAGTCATCATCCCGACCGTTGGGGCATTTAACGATCGCCACCCTCACCCAAGATTGCGGGGCCTACCGGTTGGGATAGCTAATCCCTCACGGGGTCCAAGGACGGAGAACTATCTCGAACGTCCCTTGCCATAGATGCAAGATACTTTATGCATCGGGCCCTGATGATTCTATCTACCTCAATTCTAAACCTTAACAATAATAACGATTCAATCAATGCACCCAATACGTGCTCATCGGATACAAAGAACCTAGCATGATACTACGAAGCAAGAATGAGATAACGAACATGCTAGAATAGAACAACCTAGCATGGGCTAACATGAGAAACAATACAAGAGTTCATGCGATCAGAATTGAACAGAGCACCTAGAGATAAACATGCTAGTAATCATACACAGGCATACAAAACAACAATCACAAATATACCGCAGTGGTCCACACAACCCCTAGTAAGAAATCCTTACCTTGGTCGGAAGACTTCTACACACAAATCCTAAGTCATGGACAATCCCGAACTAGCGAGCGGGAACCTAGCAAACCAACAACAATCAAAGCATCTAAAATATCTAAACAACAATAGAAACGACAAGCTCGGCTCGGGGAACTCACGCGGCGCGCGACGACCACGAGCTTGGGGTCACGGCGAGCCGCACGGCAAGGACACGCTACTGGCCGCGGCTGCACGCACGCAAGCACAACAGCAGCGAGACGCAGCGCGCGCGGCGTGTCTGGCGAAAGCGCGGCGGCGAGCGGTCGGCAAGCGGACCTGGCGGCGAGGGCGCGCGATGGCGACGCGGCGCTGCGCGAGACCTCTCAGCGTCGGCGTGCGCGGCGACGATCTGTCGATCTTTGGGCGAGCAGCGAACGGCAAAGGCTGCTGGGACAGATCCTGCGCGTCGAAGCGATCGGGTCGGGCGTCGCGGCGACGAGGCGATCTGTCTTTCTTTGGGCGAACGGCAAGGTGCTTTGGGACAGATCTGGGCGTCATGGCGCGATCGGCCGACGATCTGTCTTTCTTGCTCGGCTACACTCCGGGCCGCAATCAACACAACACACACAACACACCTCTTTTCACTTGGCCAAACGCACACCAAACGGATGATGAGAAGAAGAAGAAGATCAATACCTACCCGGAATGATGATGATCGAACCCAAGGAGATGCAAGGATGAAGAATCGGCAAGGCTATGGAGATGGAGAGCTTGGGCGGCCAAGAGGTGTTTTGGAGAAGAAGATGGAATAACCTAAATCTATTTCATTTAACCAAATGCACCAAAACTCCAAAATCCAAGGTTAACTAAGAAGTGATGCAGAAAGAGCAACAAGAGCACCTAATGGCTCAATTGGCACACCTCTCTATAAGCTTCCCAGAGACCCGGTTCAAACCCACTGCAAAGACAACTTCCTTTATTTTTACTTTTGCATCAAACCTTGCTCAAACCAAACCACAAACCCCTCCAAAAACCTACATAAAACCATCCAATAATTTTAGTAATGGAAAGGACACAAACGACCACACGGCCCGACCAAATTACCAAATTACCCCTAGAGCATACACGAAGTCCGGGAAGAAAAACACAGGTCGTTACAAGTCACCACGCCTAACTAAATCTCGGATCGGTGTCACCGACATAGGGTGTGAGACTGGACACGTGAACTATGTCACCTGAACCACCGCACTTTGAGGCTAAGGAATCGGTCGTGGTAGGCTTACACCGAGAAGCCGTCCTTGCCCTATCGGTGGCAATCAAGGGCTACGGCCGAACACGCCGAGGACGTGTCGATCGGCCGCCGATGAGGCAATGCCAAGTCATCATCCCGACCGTTGGGGCATTTAACGATCGCCACCCTCACCCAAGATTGCGGGGCCACCGTTAGGGTTAGCTAAACCCTAACGGGATCGAAGACGGAGTACCATCTCGCACGTCCCCTGTCGGGGATGCAAGTTACGTTATGCATCCGGCCGATGATGCTACCTACGAACTCTAAACCATAGCAATAATAACAATTCAATCAATGCGATCCAATACGTGCTCAATGAGATACAAGGAACCTAGCATGATACTACGAAGCAAGAACAGATATCGAACATGCCGTAATGGAACAACCTAGCATGGGCTAACATGAGAAACAATACAAGAGTTCATGCCACCAGAATTCGTGACAGAGCACCTAGGGCTAAACATGCTAGTAATCATACACGGCATACAAAACAACAATCACAAATATACCGCAGGGCCACACAACTCCGGTAAGAAATCCTTACCTTGGTGGGAGGCTTTCTACACACAAATCCTAAGCTGCGAAACAAACCCGAGCTAGCTACCGAGAACCTAACAAAACAATGATAATCATAATCCATAAGCCTAAATATAATAAAATAAACAAGGCTCGGCTCGGAGCAACTCACGCTCTCGGCCGACACGCGGACGGGCAGCAAAGACGGCGGGGCTCTGCTTTGGCGCCGACGGCGCGTAGGAAGGGGCTGATGGGCGCGAGGACCGCACATGGCGGGCGCCGACGCGCGGCGGGAGGCGGCAAAGCTACAGCGCAGCGCATGAGCGACGGCTGGCCGGGCGCAGCGCGCGCGCGCGGCAAGCGGACGAGACGAGACGAGCGCTAGCGCGCGAGCGAAAGTGCGACGCGACGCGATCACGGCGCGCGCAGCGCGCGAGAGGAGCGGGCGCGCGCAGGCTGCTCACCGCGTGCGCGCGACGGGCTGCGCGACGGGCGGGCGGTCTGGCGGCTCTGGTGCTCTTCGCTGCGCGATCTGGGCAGCCTGGGCTTGTTTGCTAGGCGATCTGGGCGGCTTTGGGCTTCTTCTTTGGCGAGATCTGGGCATCTTGGGCACTGCTACAAACACACACACACACAAGCTCTTCTCCTTACCTTCGGCCAACAAGAACACCCAATCGAGAAGATGAAGAGGATGAAGACTTACCCGGAATGATGATGAACGATCCAAGGGAGCTGCAAGGATGAAGAATCGGCAAGGAGAGCTTGGGAGAAAGCTTGGGCGGCCACAACTCTTTTGGAGAAGAAAACACAACAAACCTAATTTCTATTTCATTTAACCAAATGCACCAAACACCAAAGATCCAAGGTTAACTAAGATGTGATGCGAGAAAGAGCAACAAGAGCACCTAATGGCTCAATTGGCACACATCTCTACAAGCTTCCCAGAGACCGGGTTCAAACCCCATTGCAAAGCACAATTTCCTTTATTTTTACTTTTGCACCAAACCTTGCTCAAACCAAACCACAAATCCTTCCAAAAACCTAAACTTTTACCAACGGATCTCACTTCTACGCAACGTCTTCGACTCAAGACCAGAATACTCATAGGCTTCTCCTCGAAGCCCTAGACCCTCAATCAAAGACAAGGGCTCAAAGTCCACAATGAGCAATGGGTCCGCACATGCCGCCCCAACATCGATACATAAAAACACTGTGCACACCACAACAAACAAACTCAACCCTACAACAAATCAAGCAAACAAGCTGAACCTTCCAGATTCCAAAACTAAAGGGCCTACTCTTACTTCACAAGAGACCAACAAACCTCAAACCTTGACTACAAATTAACGAGATACAAACGAACCACCAATCAAGCGTCGATCCAAAAAGACAACTTCTCCAACTAGAACACGACCACAACACTTAAGCAACCATCTTAAGGAGAAATCGCCGAACCAAAGGCAAGGGCACCATCTCGGTACACCAGACGGCTAACAACACTCACACCAGCTGAAACTTCAGCTACGGCCACCTTAAAAAAAAACAAGGGCCAAGCACAGACTCCACTCGGCCAAGCCAACAAACTAGAACTCCTCATCGGCCGAACGCAAACTTTCCAACGAACACCTACCAGCAACCGACCAAGGAGAACATCGCCAGGCAAGGAACATCCAACATTCCTCTCAAGGAAAACTCGGGAAGCAAGGACTAAACCATCATGCAGCTATCTGCGACACAACACCTTGAGGAAAAACAGCTCAACGACTTACCAACCAATGCCACGGCACCTCATGCGCGACTCACTCACTCAAACGCGGCTCTGCTAACGCCAACTGCGAACGCACAACTACTAGGAACAAAGCCCGAGAAGGGCTTGCTCAGCAGAACTCAACCCAACTTATAACGAGCAACGCTCGCCTCCAAGCTACTACTCAACTCTTAAAATCCAACTGGCTACTCAAAGGACTTCCCCTTTAAGCCTAAGCCTAACTCATCTTCCAACCAGAAGCTCCACTCCCAAAACCTCACAAGGAAAACGGATAACGACAACCTCAAAGCTTACGGATCCTGAGCCACACGAATCCGCAAGACTCGAGGCTGGCATCCAAGGAGCAACTCAACCACCACAGAGGCTAGAGGAAGAGGAAATCTTCAATCCCCAAAGAACCAACAACTTGCCAGAACAACTCAACTCTTACTGGCTGGCCTCCGCCCTTGCGGGAACAAACAACTCTTGCTTGCTAACAACACAAAGCGAGGACCCTCTCATTTGGGCTGACATTTGCGCTACTCGATCGACTACACAACTCGGGAGCTAAGTGACTCACGCCAAACGGGAAAACGACTTCCCGGCAAGCAAACTCGGAAGGGCGGCGAACTCCACACACGCTCGACTTGCTCAAACCCAAGGCAACAACAACCAACTCTCTTGGAAGCAACACCCAAGAGAAAACTCAACCAATCGGACCACCAAACCGAAACAAACAAAGACTTGCTCAATCTGCCGAGGGAGGGGTCAACTCCCAAAACTTACTCGACTAGGAACAAGACCTCGTGGCAACGCCCTCCAAATAGAACCGAACTAGCTCTCGAAACAACAAACGAACCAAATCTTGGCCAAACACTCACAAGAGGCGAAACAACCTTTATCACGACCTCTAGAGCACCATCCAAGAATCCGCTTAAGCGGACAAACGACTACTTCCAAGCGACCAACAAACTTTTCCTTCAAGCTAGCGCTTCCACCATTAACTCCAAGACCAAGGGAGTAACGACAACTCCCAGAAGGAAACGGCTCTTATAAGCGGACAACCAACGGACAGAGAGAACTCCACATACGCTCACTGTCTTGCTCCACGAGCAACAACATCTAATCTCACGGGGCACAACAAGGGTCCATCTCGGTGAACCTCCAAATGCCAAACGGGGCAACTCAACATCCCGGAAACCGGAAAAACAACCAACATGGCACAAACCACTCGCCCCACGAGTAAAACTAAACTCTAGCAACTCCAATCCACACCTTGGTCAACACCAAGCATCAACTTGCCACCACACCAGAAACCACTCCGACTTTACTCCAAACAAACACTAGCTTGCTAGTCTACCAAGATCGCTAGCAACTCCACCGAGGCTACAACTACACGCCTCCAGGCTAGCCAACCAAACTCACTAGTCGGGCTGACCGAGCTCTGGAGAGGCACTCCACAACCTAGGGTTCTTCGGCAACCCTCGACACACACACTTCGCCGGCATACGATCTAACAGACAACCGCTCGAACAAACAACTCCAATTTCCGATCCCAACCATGCCGGCCAACTCCAACTCCTTGGGAACCTAGAGGACCCGAAACGCTACTGAGAATCGTCATCCTCCTACTCAAAGCATCGGCCACAACATAACTTCTACCCAAGGAAGGATCCGAACAACTCTCTTAGCCATGACGATCGAAACCACGCGGCTTAGCTACCACGCTCTTGTTCGGTTTCCAATCCCGAACTCCAACCAACGATCAACAAGAAGATCCGCCAACCAAGCTTAGGCCCAACTTAACAAATCTTGCCTAAGCAACAACTTGATACCACGAGCACGGTATCCTTACCACCTCAACCAAAGCCTTACAACAACCACAGAGTCCAACTTCTCAAGGAACCGAGCACGAGATCTCCAAAGCAAACCCTACATGGATCTCAAACTCTCGCCACTTTAACGAACCACACAAAACACACTTGTGTACACAACTCCCAACCTTCCTTTAGAGATCCAAGACTAACAAGCGCTTTTCCACTGTAACGACCCAGGTTTTTCTTCCCGGTCTTCCAGGTATGCCCTAGGGGTAATTTGGTAATTTGGTCGGGCCGTCGGAGTCGTTTGTGTCCTTTCCATTACTAAAATTATTGGATGGTTTTATGTAGGTTTTTGGAGGTTTGTGGTTTGGTTTGAGCAAGGTTTGATGCAAAAGTAAAAATAAAGGAATTTGTCTTTGCAATGGGGTTTGAACCCGGTCTCCCGGGAAGCTTGTAGAGATGTGTGCCAATTGAGCCATTAGGTGCTCTTGTTGTGCTTTACGCATCACATCTTAGTTAACCTTGGATTTTGGAGTTTTGGTGCATTTGGTTAAATGAAATAGAATTAGGTTTATTCCATCTTCTTCTCCAAAACTCCTCTTGGCCGCACAAGCTCTCCCTCTCCATTGCCTTGCCGAATTCTTCCTCCCTTGCATCTCCTTGGGTTCGATCATCATCATTCCGGGTAAGTCTTCATCTTCTTCATCTCCTCATTTGGTTTTGATGCTTGGCGAAGGTAAGATGTAGAGTGTGTGTGTGTTTGTGTTGGTACCACCCGGTAGTAGAGAGGAGCAGACCATCATCGCCGACCACCTCGCACGCCCGATCTGCCGGCGGCCTGCGCCGCCGCGCCAGATCCGCCTAGCAGCCTTGCCGTTCGTCCAGCAGCACAGATCGCCCCTGTCGTCGCACGTCCAGCCGGTCAGATCGCACGCCGGATCGCGCCAGCAACAGCAGCCCAGATCGTCGTTCGTCCTCGCCGCCGCTCGCTGCACGCCAGAGGTCTCGCCCGATGCCGCCCAGCGTCAGCCGTCGTCTGCGTCGCCCATCGCACGCCGCTCGCCGTGTCCGCTTACGATCCCGCTCGCCGCTGCCCAGCGCGTCGCGTCGCGTCGCTGTCGCACCGCCGCCACGCGCCTTCGCCCGAGACACTCGCGCATGCGCGCGCTGCGTCCTGCCGTGCCGTGCCCGTGGCGGCCAGCACCCAGCCAGCCAGCTGCAGCGGCTCCAAGCTCGTGTCGTCGTGCGCGTGAGTTCCCGAGTCGAGCTTGCTGTTCTTTTGTTGTTTAGACATTTTAGATGCTGATTATTGTTGGTTTGCTAGGTTCCCGCTCGCTAGCTCGGGATTGTTCCGCAGCTTAGGTTTTGTGTGTAGAAGCCTCCCGACCAAGGTAAGGATTTCTTACCGGAGTTGTGTGGGCCTGCGGTATATTTGTGATTGTTGTTTTGTATGCACTGTGTATGATTATTAGCATGTTTAGCCCTAGGTGCTCTGCTTGCAATTCTGATCGGCATGAACTCTTGTATTGTTTCTCATGTTAGCCCATGCTAGGTTGTTCCATTCTGGCATGTTCGATATCTGTTCTTGCTTCGTAGTATCATGCTAGGTTCCTTGTATCTGTTGAGCACGTATTGGACTGCATTGATTGAATGGTTATTATTGCTATGGTTTAGAGTTCAGGTAGGTAGCATCATCCGGGCCGGATGCATAACGTAACTTGCATCCCCGACGAGGACGTATGAGATGGTACTCGTCCCCCGATCCCGTTAGGGTTTAGCTAACCCTAACGGTGGCCCCGCAATCTTGGGTGAGGGTGGCGGTCGTTAAATGCCCCAACGGTCGGGATGATGACTTGGCATTGCCTCGCCCCCCCGACGATCGGCACGTCCTCGGCGTGTTCGGCCGTAGCCCTTGATTGCCACTGTTAGGGCAAGGACCGCTTCTGGTGTAAGCCTACCACGACCGGTTCCTTAGCCTCAAAGTGCGGTGGTACAGTGTGACATAGTTCACGTGTCCAGTCTCTCACACCCTATGTCGGTGACACCGATCCGCAGATTTAGTTAGGCATGGTGGCCCGAACTCGGGCGGCTTGCCACTAGACCCGGCACTTCCCGAGTTTGCGGTAGCATGCGGTGCGCGCTTACGCTCATTACAGCGCCGACCGAGAGCTCCTCGGGATCTTGAGCGATGCACCTTTCGTGTCGGCGATGAGTCAGTGAGGGCCGACTTGTTCCCGTATAGCGCGTTTAGTGTGTTGTGGTATTTCCGGACTAAGACCCTGAGTTGGCATCCGAGGTCCAAGTGTGGACTTAGCTATGTGCTCCGCTCTGTGTTTGTACTCATAGCTTGCATACTTTCTTCTAGATGATCTTGTATATCGTATTGTACCCCGGTTGGGGATTCTTACTGGGTAATTCGTTACTCACCCTTATTCTGTGGTTTTCCACAGGTAATCAAGGCGGGAGACAGGATGGCTGAAGGGGAAGCTGTGATCATGGAATCCTGCTGTCATCTCTGACTATTTTATTTTATCATGACTCTTGACTTTTGTTATTTCCCCTGAATGCATGTAGACGGGCACAGAGCCCCAGGATGTTTTCTTACGTTTTATGGATTCCAGCATATTTGCACTTGCGGATTGTTTTAATGGTTTAAATAAATCTCTGATCAGAGTATGCTTTTAGAAATGTATGTTTTGGTTGTTGAATGTTTCTGTTTTTACTTGGAATCCGAAATGTGTTTTTCATAATGTCTTCTATTTTCAATACATGCATTGGGGTAAAGGCCATTTAGAGCCCCTTTTGGGTCGGGTCTTTACAGTTGGTATCAGAGCTCAGAGTCATAGATTCTGTAGACTGACCTTTGTTGTAGGTCATCCTTCCATGATCACCAAAGACTCAAGCGATCATCAGTGTGCGCCTAGATTTATTGTTTTAGAAAGGAAAAGGGTTAAGAATTTACAATACCTATCATCTAGTGTATGCCTTGTTTGGTGTTGTGGAATGGTGACAGCGAGTTTTGATTCGTTGTTGGTTTGGATGTAGATCGCCAAACATGCGATCCCCCGCATCGGAGAGGAGGTTCGAGAGCGGTCGAGGTATCGGATCGGATCTCGATCATCGCGGGGACATCGTCCCAAGCCGAGATCGATGGCATTCCACCAAAGAGCTCCTCTGTTACGCCTAGAGCGGGCGTTGAGGCGATCGAGCGCCGTGAGATCGCTCCCCGGAGCAGAGTTTGCTTGAGTCTATGAGGGCTTTTATGGTCGGCATGTTGAGTGACCAGAGGGCGAGACCTGTGCCTTGTTGGCGTAGCGCAATGAAAGAGTCCCGAGCCCAGATCGAGCGGTGACTCGATTGGTTCAAAGAGAGCTCGAGAGCACCTCCAGCTCCTCGAGAGCAAGTAGCCCTGAGAGGCGATATGGCGAGAGGGTGCCGAGGAATTGGGTAGGTGGTGAAGGATTTTGTGAAGTGGAAGCTCGAGAAGTTTGATGCCACCAAAGATGCGTTAGCGGCGGCCAGTGTGATTGCCCATTTGGAGTACACCTTCCGATCATGGTGTGCCCCGATATTCAGAGGCCGAGGTGTGCGGCTCATGTGCTAGGAGGCACAATGAGATGGTGGTGGGAGTCCACCTTGAGCGAGAGACCACCGGGTCTCCACCCGCTACTTGGGAGTTCTTCAAGGCCGAGTTCAAGGTAAAGTTCATCGGTGATGAGGCTCAAGAGAAGATGGTGGAGCTCTTCCGAACTCAAGCGAGGTTCTGATTCCATTGAGGATTATGAGCGCAAGTTCTCGAGTATGGATATTTTGCTCCTCGGTTGATTGCCACCCGAGTGAAGATTCGGAAGTTCATATCTGGATTGAGGCGGGTGTTTCCCGAGATGTCGTGGCTCGGGCCCCGACACTTATGCTAGGGCATCCCGATTAGCCACGATCTATAATGGGAAGTATCCTGCTTTGAGCGGTTTGTTGCCTCTCTGTTCAAATCTCCCGTCCCAGCGGTGTGCGGCGAAGAGGAAGTTTGATTTTCGGGGAGGCGGCGGCGCCCGTCAAGGCGATTTGAGAAGATCTGCGGAGAGCTCCATCCGTTTCAGCCCGCGGCGAGGAGGACCCAGCGAGTTCCGTTTGTGCTACTTGTGGGAAAGTCCACGAGCTTGTCGGCTGGACCTAGATTGTGCTACCGTTGTGGTAGAGAGGGGCACATGGCCCGTTTTGTGATCGACCAATATGGCGGCTCGGCCAGCGCAGCGGCAGGGGTCGAGTGTTTGCTACGACCCGTCAGAGGCCGAGCGTCACGGATGCCGCATGTGGTAAGCGTACGCTTCTTGTTTTAGATCATCTGCGCATTTGTCTTGTTTGATTCTCGGTTCCACGCATTCATTTGTATCTGTGTTGTTTGGTGAGCATGCTAAGTTAAGACTAGAGCCTCTAGGTTTCGAGTTATCTGTTGCAACTCCTTCGGGAGTTGATATGTTGGCTAGAGATAAGATTAGGGATGGCCGGATTGAGATATCCGGAGAGTTGCTAGTGGCTACGCTCATAGTTCCGCCTATGAGCGGTTTTGATGTGATTCTTGGTATGGAGTGGTTAGTTTGCTAACCACGCGTTGATTGACCGCCACCGGAAGGAAGTAGTGTTCAGCCGCCGCCAGTCGCCCCACTTTAAGTTTCGTGGAGTCCAGTGGTGGAGTTTGCCCGCCGATGGTGTCACCGTTGAAAAGCTCGTCGGCTTGCTTGCTCATGGAGCTTGGGGCTATCTAGCCAAGTTGTGCGGGAAGAGCCGCCCCTCGTATGCTGATGATCAGTGCCGGTCGTGCGGGAGTTTGCGGACGTGTTTCTGAGGAGTTCTGGGGTTGCCCAGAAGAGAGGGTTGACTTCACAATTGAGCTCGAGCCGGGACCCTCCCTATCTCGAAGGCTCCGTGTCGTATGGCTCCAGTGAGTTAAAGGAATCAAGATTCGATTCAGCGGGAGATGTTAGATCGAGGGTTCATCCGTCCGAGTGTGTCCCCGTGGGAGCACGATTCTGTTTGTGAAAAAGAAGGATGGTTCTATGCGCTTATGTATTGATTACCGCGAGCTTAATAAGGTATCGATGAAGAATAAGTACCCGTTGCCCGTGATCGATGATTTGTTCGATCGGCTTCAAGGAGCTTCGTGTTCTCCAAGATAGATCTCGAGATCCGGTTACCATCGATTGCGGATCGGGGATGCCGACATTCCTAAGACAACTTTTCGAGTCTAGATATGGTCACTATGAGTTTGTGGTCATGTCGTTTGGATTGACCAATGCCCTCACCCGCGTTCATGGACATGATGGATAGGGTGTTCAAATCATTTTTGGACAACTTTCGTCATCGTGTTCATTGACGATATTCTCGATTTATTCGAGGTCTAAAGAAGACCATGCAGAGCATTTGAGGCGAGTATTGGCGGCTTTGAGGAAAACCGGCTTTATGCGAAGTTTTCCAAATGTGACTTCTGGTTGGAGCGGTGGCCTTCCTAGGCCACGTGGTTTCGAGAGATGGTATAGCCGTGGACCCCGCGAAGATTGAGGCCGTGAGTTCATGGGCCAAGCCAACCGATTGCCGAGATTCGCGACTTTTCGGGTTTGGCGAGTTACTACCGTCGGTTCGTCAAGGACTTTTCGCTTTAGCCTCGCCCCTCACTCGTCTCGGCGAGGAAGGGTGTCGAGTTCGTTTGGGGACAAAGCAGTGTGATGAGAGCTTTGCTGTGCTCAAGCGCGGCTTGACTTCAACACGATGTTGGCGATCCGGAGGGGACAGTGTGGTTTCGTGGTCTCTGATGATGCTTCCAAGTTTGGATTAGGTTGTGTGTTGATGCAAAGACGGAAGGTCATTGCCTATGCTTCCGTCACCAAGCCGTATGAGCGAGAACTACCCGACTCATGATATGGAGTTAGCGCAGCGGTGGTGTTTGCACCAAGATTTGGAGGCATTACCCGTATGGTGGCGGATTCGGATGTTTACCGATCACCGAGCCTCAAGTATCTGCTTTACTCGAAGGAGTTGAATATGAGGCGAGAGGAGATGGTTAGAGTTGGTAAAGGATTATGGCTGCGAGATTTTGTACCATCCGGGTAAAGCCAACGTAGTGGCCGATGCTTTGAGTAGAAAGACGTCGCACTCTGCGGCGTTGTTGAGTTCCCAGCCAGTTTCTTGAGAGAGAGTTCGAGCGGGCCGAGGTTGCGATGTTGTTGGGTGAGGTTACCGCCGTGAGGTAGCTCGATTGGTATTGTCACCGCCGTCGATTAGGCGCGGATTATAGACAACCAGTTGGGGACCCGCACTTAAGAGATTGGTTGTGAGTTAGTCTTGACGGTGACTTTGACTTTGTATTTTCACGGACGATGGGTTGACTTATAGAGGCCGGTTGTGTGTTCCGGACATTGCGGTGTTTGCGAGCGAGTTGCTCTCGGAGGCCCACAGTTCCCCTTTTTGCTTGGCACCCCTGGGGTACCAAGATGTATCGAGACCTTAAGCATACCTTCCGGTGGATGGGAATGAAGAGAGATGTGGCGAGTTTGTCGGTAGGTGTCTCACTTGTGTCGACAAGTGAAGGCACCCAGCAGAGGCCACCGGTTTGTTGCAAACCAGCGAGTGTGCCCAGTGGAAATGGGACGAGATCTCCATGGACTTTATCTCTGGTTTGCCAAGGACTCAGAGGAAGTTCTCTCAGTTTGGGTGATAGTCGACCGTTTGACCAAGAGCGCACACTTCATTCCCGTAGAGACACTTATACCGTGGGAGCAAAGGCGCAGCTTTGTTTTTGGAGCGAGATCATCCGTTATCATGGTGTGCCGGTAAGGATTGTGTCCGATCGTGACTCGCGGTTCACTTCTCGTTTCGGAGAGCGCTCGAGATGGTTTTGAGCACGAGTGCAATTTCAAAGACAACTTTTCACCCTCGGACGGATGGTCGGTGAGAGAGTGAATCGATTCTCGAGGATATGTTGAGAGCTTGTGTGTTGGATTTCCCGAGCGATTGGGACCAGATCTCGTACTTGATGGAGTTTGCCTATAACAACGATTACGATCGACGATTCGGATGGCTCCATTCGAGGCATTGTATGGTAAGCGTTAGTCGGTCCCCTGTGTTCGGGAAGAGGTCGGTGATAGACGAGTTTTGGGTCCCGAGTTCACTGCAGCTTGACCAATAGTGCGGTCACGAGAAGATTAGAGCTCGTATGTTGACAAAATTTCGAGCGAGCAGAAGAGTTACGCCGATGTTCGCGGCCGAGATTTGGAGTTTGAGGTTGGTCACATGTGTTCCTTAAGGTTGCTCCGATGCGAGGTGTTCTGAGGTTTGGTAAGCGTGGGAAGTTGAGTCCCCGTTTTGTTGGTCCATTTGAGATCCTAGAGAGGATTGGCGAGTTGCTTACCGGTTAGCCCTTCCTCCGTCACTGTCGCAGCGGTGCATAGTGTTTTTCATGTATCGATGTTGAGGCGGTATGTGCCGGACCCGTCGCACATTGTGGACTTTGAGCCTTTGCAAACGTGAATGAGGATTTGAACTTCGAGGAGAAGCGGTGAGGATCCTTGCCTTTGAGACCAAGACGTTGCGTAATCGCGAGATTCGTTTAGTAAAGGTTCGATGGAAGAATCGGGGTTACGAGGAAGCCACTTGGGAGCGGGAAGACGAGATGAGGTTGCATTACCCTCGAGTAAGTTTTTCTTAAGGACTTTCGAGGACGAAAGTCATAAAAAGGAGGGAATATTGTAACGACCCGTGTTTTTCTTCCCGGTCTTCGGTATGCCCTAGGGGTAATTTGGTAATTTGGTCGGGCCGTCGAGTCGTTTGTGTCCTTTCCATTACTAAAATTATTGGATGGTTTTATGTAGGTTTTTGGAGGGGTTTGTGGTTTGGTTTGAGCAAGGTTTGATGCAAAAGTAAAAATAAAGGAATTTGTCTTTGCAGTGGGGTTTGAACCCGGGTCTCTGGGAAGCTTGTAGAGATGTGTGCCAATTGAGCCATTAGGTGCTCTTGTTGTGCTTTCTCGCATCACATCTTAGTTAACCTTGGATTTTGGAGTTTTGGTGCATTTGGTTAAATGAAATAGAATTAGGTTTATTCCATCTTCTTCTCCAAAACTCCTCTTGGCCGCACAAGCTCTCCCTCTCCATTGCCTTGCCGAATTCTTCCTCCCTTGCATCTCCTTGGGTTCGATCATCATCATTCCGTAAGTCTTCATCTTCTTCATCTCCTCATTTGGTTTTGATCTTTGGCCAAGGTAAGATGTAGAGTGTGTGTGTGTTTGTGTTGGTTGCGGCCACCGAGAGGAGCAACCATCATCGCCGACCACTCGCACGCCTAGATCTGCCGGCGACCTGCCGCCGACGCCGGATCCGCCTAGCGACCTTGCCGTTCGTCGGCGGCCTGACATCGCCCCGCCGTCGCGCGACGTCCGGTAGGGTCGAATCGCCGCGACGCCGGATCGCGCCAAAGCATAAAGCGGCCAGATCGTCGTTCGTCCTAGCCCGATCGCTCGCGCCGCGCCCAGAGGTCCTCGCCAGCGCCAGCGCGTCGGCCTACGCGTCTGCGTCGCCCGCCATCGCGCACGCCCTCGCCGTGTCCGCTTGCCGAATCCGCACGCCGCGCGCCCAGCCAAGGTCGCGTCGCCGCCGCCGCGCCCGGCGCCGCGCCAGCGCCGCGCCGCGCGCCGCTCGCCGCGCGCGCGTCCTGCCGTCTGCGTGCAGTAGCGGCCAGCGCCAGCCCAGCTTGCAGCGCGGCTCCAGCTCGTGTCGTCGTGCGCGTGAGTTCCCCTTGAGCCGAGCTTGCTTTGTTCTTTTGTTGTTTAGACATTTTAGATGCTGATTATTGTTGGTTTGCTAGGTTCCCGCCGCTAGCTCGGGATTGTTCCCGCGACTTAGGTTTTGTGTGTAGAAGCCTCCCCACCAAGGTAAGGATTTCTTACCGGAGTTGTGTGGGCCTGCGGTATATTTGTGATTGTTGTTTTGTATGCTGTGTATGATTATTAGCATGTTTAGCCCTAGGTGCTCTGTGCAATTCTGATGGCATGAACTCTTGTATTGTTTCTCATGTTAGCCCATGCTAGGTTGTTCCATTCTGGCATGTTCGATATCTGTTCTTGCTTCGTAGTATCATGCTAGGTTCCTTGTATCTGTTGAGCACGTATTGGACTGCATTGATTGAATGGTTATTATTGCTATGGTTTAGAGTTCAGGTAGGTAGCATCATCCGGGCCGGATGCATAACGTAACTTGCATCCCGATGAGGGGACGTGCGAGATGGTACTCGTCCACGATCCCGTTAGGGTTTAGCTAACCCTAACGGCCGGCCCCGCAATCTTGGGTGAGGGTGGCGGTCGTTAAATGCCCCAACGGTCGGGATGATGACTTGGCATTGCCTCGCGTCACGACGATCGGCACGTCCTCGGCGTGTTCGGCCGTAGCCCTTGATTGCCACTGTTAGGGCAAGGACCGCTTCTGGTGTAAGCCTACCACGACCGGTTCCTTAGCCTCAAAAAGGTGGTACAGTGACATAGTTCACGTGTCCGTGTCTCACACCCTATGTCGTCGTGACACCGATCCGGAGAGATTTAGTTAGGCATGGTGGTCGAACACAGGCGGCTTGCCACTGACCCGGCACCCCCGAGTTTGCGGTAGCATGCGGTGCGCGCTTACGCTCATTACAACGCCCGATCGGAGAGCTCCTCGGGATCTTGAGCGAGTGCACCTTTCGTGACGACGATGAGTCGGTGAGGCCGGACTTGTTCTGTATAGCGCGTTTAGTGTGTTGTGGTATTTCCGGACTAAGACCTTGAGTTGGCATCCGAGGTCCAAGTGTGGACTTAGCTATGTGCTCCGCTCTGTGTTTGTACTCATAGCTTGCATACTTTCTTCTAGATGATCTTGTATATCGTATTGTACCCGGTTGGGGATTCTTCTTTGGGTAATTCGTTACTCACCCTTATTATGTGGTTTTCCACGGTAATCAAGGCGGGAGAGAGGATGGTCAAGGGAAGGCTGTGATCATGGAATCCTACTTTGTCATCTCGACTATTTTATTTTATCATGACTCTTGACTTTTGTTATTTCCCACGAATGCATGTAGACGGGCACAGAGCCCCGTGGATGTTTTCTTACGTTTTATGGATTCCAAATATATTTGCACTTGCGGATTGTTTTAATGGTTTAAATAAATCTCTGATCGAGTATGCTTTTAGAAATGTATGTTTTGGTTGTTGAATGTTTCTGCTTTTACTTGGAATCCAAAATGTGTTTTTCATAATGTCTTCTATTTTCAATACATGCATTGGGGTAAAGGCCATTTAGAGCCCCTTTTGGGTCGGGTCTTTACATCCACAAAGCAACAATAACTCCTGGCAGCTATACAAACAATCCAAGGAACACCAAAAGTCCCATCTCCACACGATACTCGAAGCTGAGGCAACCTTGATCTACCAAAGCATAATCATGCCGAACCAAACTTACTTTATACCAAGCCTCTACCAAGGGTGCTTACCCCCAAGGCATCCAAAACCTCTCGCAAGGCATCACCTCATCTCGCCTCAAAAGCATCCAACTCGCCTCATAGGCATCCAAATCATCCGATAAGCATCCAACTCATGGTCCTCAATTTGGACCAAACTCGCATCTACAATGCTCAACTCTCCTCGATTTAGGCACTCGAAGGTAGTTGACCGCACTACCAACCACAAGGAAAATCTCTTGGCCTTAACACTAGCGCGAGACTCACGCTCACCAACATTTACCAACCGGCAACTCTTTGACTTACTCAACCTCCGTAAACACTCGGGAAGAGGCTCCGCTCCTCTCGAGCATCCTTTCGCTTGTAGTCCATCGACTACCACCGAACTAGCCCTCAGCACGACCTAAACGGGTGCAAGCGCCATAAACAGATCCAAGGCTAAAGGAGTACGCTGAACTCCGAACGGCATAGAACCATCTGCTATGCCCAAGCCAAACTCAAGCTGAACCGGACTTAGTGCCAAAGTGGCACACCAACCAATGCACCTCAAGTGCTACTACTACCAAATCCACATCCGAGGAAGTCGGGGCACATTAAACAACAACGAGGCTCGCAGAGGCAAAGATGACCCTTCATCCGCCTCAAGCCACTAACACGGCAACTTGCCAAACAATCGGGCCACTTTGGTGGAGACTCGCTAGTCCACCTCTCACAAGGGGCTTCCACCACCATCCGATGAACCAAACAACACAGAACGGCACACCTCGGCCTCTGAACGCGCAGGGCATCCCACACACGGATGCTAAACTCAAACTGGCCAACTACTTTACTACTAGCGGTAGGACTTACTAAAACATCGAGCTCTACAGCATCCATTTGCCAACCCAGGCGTCTCCATCAACGCCAACAAACTCATCCGAATAAACCTGCTGATCATGCCCTCCCGGAACCTCCGGGGCTACAAGAGCTACTGGGGAAAAATGCTGAAACAAACTCACACACCGGGCTATCTCTGTGCCGGGACTCCTCACTACGCGCTACAAATCTGCGCTGGGTCTCCGCTCTCGATAGCTAAAGACACGCCATCAAATCTCTCATGGCCGGAGCACACTCGCTCAAGGAGTCTCACTCGAGGCGCCGCTAGCCTCTACCCCCTCCTCTAGGCAACTCAATGCGCCGGGGCCAAATCGCATGCGGGCCTAACAACCACTGGACGCGGCCTCAACATCAACACGATCGGTCCAACTCCTCGGTCGGACATGCCAAGCGCCACTGCTCCTGCAGGTGCGATCAACATATTGGCGATCGCACGATGCACCACCACCCTCTCACTAGGGGAAAGCAAAGAATCGGGCCACAAATGGCCAACGGAGTCTAAGCTCTGCCTCCCTCTGGAACGATGTCCCAGGGGCATCCGAATCTATCTGGATACCTCAACAAGTTGCTAAACAAACTGCTCGCACTGCGGGAAAGTTGGCATGATGGCTCACTAAACCCAAACCAACAACGAGTCAGAACCTGCTCGTCTCCGCTCCACAACACTACACAAGGCATACACAAGATGATAGGTATTGTAAATTCTTAACCCTTTTCCTTTCTAAAACAATAAACCTAGGCGTACTGATGACCGCCCAGTCTTTGGTGATCATGGAAGGATGACCTACAACAAAAGGTCAGTCTACAGAATCTATGACTCTGAGCTTTGATACCAACTGTAAAGACCCGACCCAAAAGGGGCTCTAAATAGGCCTTTACCCCAATGCATGTATTGAAAATAAAAGACATTATGAAAAATACATTTCGGATCCCAAGTAAAAACAGAAACATTCAACAACCAAAACATACATTTCTAAAAGCATACTCGATCGTGAGATTTATTTAAACCATTTAAACATTCCACAAGTACAATTATGCTTTGGAATCCATAAAACGTAAGAAAACATCCTAGGGCTCTGTGCCCGTCTACTACATGCATTCAGGGAAATAACAAAAGTCAAGAGTCATGATATAATAAAATGGTCGAGAGATGACAAAGAGATTCCATGATCACAGCTCCTCCTTCACCATCCTGTCTCGCGCCTTGGTTACTGTGGAAAACCACGAGAATAAGGGTGAGTAACTAATTACCCAAAGTAAGAATCCCCAACCGGGTACAATACGATATACATGATCATCTAGAAGAATGTATGCAAGCTATGAGTACAAACACACGAGAATAGAGCACATAGCATAAGTCCACACTTGGACCTCGGATGCCAACTCGTGGTTTTAGTCCGGAAATAAATCCACCACACACTACGCCCTATACGAGAAACGAGTCCCGGCCTCGGCACGCTTCATCGTCGATCACGAAAGGTGCACTAGCTCAAGATCCCGAGGAGCTCTCCGTCGTGCGCGCCAGAATGAGCGTAAGCGCGCGACTGCGTGCTCTGCGAGACTATGGGGGTGCGGGTCTAGTGGCAAGTCGCCCATGTCCGATCCACTACCACGCCACACTAAATCTCTGGATCGGTGTCACCGACATAGGGGTGTGAGACTGGACACGTGAACTATGTCACTGAACCACCGCACTGAGGCTAAGGAATCGGTCGTGGTAGGCTTACACCGAGAAGCCGTCCTTGCCCTATCGGTGGCAATCAAGGGCTACGGCCGAACACGCCGAGGACGTGTCGATCGCCGGGGATGAGGCAATGCCAAGTCATCATCCCGACCGTTGGGGCATTTAACGATGCCACACCCTCACCCAAGATTGCGGGGCCACCGTTAGGGTTAGCTAAACCCTAACGGGATCGTGGACGAGTACCATCTCAAATCGTCCACGCCGGGGGGGATGCAAGTTACGTTATGCATCCGGCCCGGATGATGCTACCTACCCGAACTCTAAACCATAGTAATAATAACAATTCAATCAATGCGATCCAATACGTGCTCAATGAGATACAAGGAACCTAGCATGATACTACGAAGCAAGAAACAGATATCGAACATGCGAGATGGAACAACCTAGCACAGGCTAACATGAGAAACAATACAAGAGTTCATGCCACTCAGAATTCGAGAATAGAGCACCTAGGGCTAAACATGCTAGTAATCATACACAGGCATACAAAACAACAATCACAAATATACCGCAGGCCCACACAACTCCTGTGAAATCCTTACCTTGGTCGGGAGGCTTCTACACACAAATCCTAAGTCATGAACAAACCCGAGCTAGCTACCGAGAACCTAACAAAACAATGATAATCATAATCCATAAGCCTAAATATAATAAAATAAACAAGGCTCGGCTCGGGAGCAACTCACGCGGCTCGGGTGACACGCGGACGGGCGGCGGCCTGGCGGGCTGCTGGCTGGCGCGCGACGCGCGCAGAGTGGGGATGGGCGGCGGTAGGACCGCACACTGGCGCTGACGGCGGCGGGCTGCACGCACGCAGCTGCTGGCGCGGCGCGCTGGCCGACGCAGCGCAGCGGCGCGCGAGCAAGCCGACGACGAGACGAGCGCGCTGGCGCGAGGCGCGCGACGCGATGCGCGACGACGCAGCGCAGCGCGGGCGCGCGGCGCGCGCGCGAGCGCGGCGCGCGGCCGCTCACCGGTGCGCGCGCGACGGCCGCGACGGGCCGGGCGGTCCAGCGCGGCTCGTGCTCTTCTTGACTGATCTGGGCAGCTGGGCTTGCTTGCTAGGCGATCTGGGCGGCTGGGCTTGTTCTTTGGGCGATCTGGGCATCTTTGGGCGGCTGCTACAAACACACACACACACAAGCTCTTCTCCTTACCTTCGCCAACAAGAACACCCAATCGAGAAGATGAAGAGGATGAAGACTTACCGGAATGATGATGAACGATCCAAGGGAGCTGCAAGGATGAAGAATCGGCAAGGAGAGCTTGGGAGAAAGCTTGGGCGGCCACAACTCTTTTGGAGAAGAAAACACAACAAACCTAATTTCTATTTCATTTAACCAAATGCACCAAACACCAAAGATCCAAGGTTAACTAAGATGTGATGCGAAAAAAGCAACAAGAGCACCTAATGGCTCAATTGGCACACATCTCTACAAGCTTCCCAGAGACCCGGTTCAAACCCTACAGCAAAGACAATTTCCTTTATTTTTACTTTTGCACCAAACCTTGCTCAAACCAAACCACAAATCCTTCCAAAAACCTACATAAATCCATCCAATAATTTTAGCAACTGGAAAAAGACATAAACGGCCCTGACGGCCTTACCAAATTACTAAAATACCCCTAGGGCATACCTGGAAGACCGGGATGAAAACCTGGGTCGTTACAAGGGGGTAGAGGCTAGCACGCCTCAGAGTGTTACTCCTTGAGCAGAGTGTGCTCCTGCCATGAGAGAATTGATGGCAGGTAATTAGCTATCAGAGAGCAGACCCAGGCGCAGTTTGTAGCGCGTAGTGAGGAGTCCCGGGCACAAATAGCCCAGCTGACAGAGTTTTTTCAGGAGATACCCCCCTAGTAGCTCTTTGTAACGGCCCAGTTTTCTATCCCGGTTCTCGAGGAGCTTCCGGTTGGTCGATGGGTTCATTGGGCCGTTAAAGTTGCTTTTGTCCCTTAGGGGCATTTCGGTCTTTTGCTCCTGGCGGCGATTTGTGGTTTTTCAGGCTTCGAGGCAGCTCCCGCCTTGTTGAGGCTTGTTTGTTGTGGGCTGCGAGTCCCGAGATGTTTGGGCTTTTCGTTTGGGAGTTCGGTTGTGATTTGAGTTTTGGGCAAAATGATGGTTGTTTGGGTGTTTCCTTCGGGATTCGAGCCGGGCCTTCAGTATTGGTTTGGGAGGTTGATTTCAGTGAGTTTTGTTGTTTGGAAAGGTTGCTTCAATCGGGTCTCGAAGGAGGAAGCCGGGAAATGAGATTTAAGGATTTTAAGGATTTTTGGAAAAATTGGAAAATGCATAAATTGGATTTATTTGGATAAGGTTGGAATTTAAATCAAAGAGAAAAAGAAAAGAAAAAAAAAAGGAAAAAATCCATTTTTCCCCCCATTTTTCCCCTTTCTCTCTCCTCAAGCCCGAGCCCCCTTGGCCCTCTTCTCCCCCCAGCGCCCACTACCTCCCCGCCCAACCAGAGCCCCCGCCTTCGGCCGAGCCCTGGCGCCCGAGCTCGCCCCACTCGCCGTGCGCGTCGATCCCAGCCCTGCTCGCCCAAGCCCGCGTCGCCCGAGCCCTCGCGACGCGAGATCCGCCTCGCCCGGTCCGTGTCGCGCGCGCCTTTGTGCGAGAGCAGCGCCGCGATCTGCGCGTCACCCACCTCGCCGCGATGTCGTGCCGTCGAGCGCCCGAGCCCGTCGCGTCCCTGTAGTGCCTCGTGTCGCTCGCGCCCGTGCGCGCCGTCCCCTGTGCTTGCCGAGCTCGCTCCGCTGGCGCCTCGCGCCCCCAGACACGTGCCTGCGCGCGTGTCCGAGCCCCCAGCGCGCGCCCGGTGCTGCGCCCGGCCGACCTACGCCTGCGCCGACACGCTGCTTGTGTGTGTTGCTTTGGCCCGAGCCTTGTGGCTTCTCAGATGGTATTTCTCGAGTCTTTTCTTCGTTGGGCCCCGATTATTGGCTCTTTGGTTATGGATTTATTGGGCTGTTTTTGTAAGTGATTTGGGTGCTTTGTTTGATGTTCAGGCTGTTGGGAATCGATTAGAGGCTCGAGGATTCGCTCGTAGATTTATTATAATTATTGTGTTCTTGCTTGTCCCAAGTAAGGATTTCTTACCGTGGTTGTGTGGACCTGCGATATATCTCGATATGCCTTGCTTGTTTGCTTTGATTGTTATGAGCATGTTAGAGATAGAGCGATTGATTGAATTCTTGCTAGCATGTTTGCTGATTTTACATGTTAGTGCCATGCTAGGTTTGTTACACAAAGATGCTTGTGATTCTGCTAAGTTGTAGTATCATGCTAGGTAATGTGATTTATGTCGATCATTGCTTGCTAGCCAGAATCATTGATTTTTGCTCAGTACTCTTAGATAGAGTTGTAGGGTTTGTCATCATCCAGAGGCTGAGCGGACAAAACGTAATTTGTCCCTAGTAGCTCAGGTCGGGAGTAAAGTGTGTGTAACATAACGTATCTTGCTACCACCCCCGACCTGCGGTTGTGGACTTAGCTACCCATTCCGGCCAAAGCCTAGTTTGTAGCTCTGCTAGAGCGGAACCCCGCTTAACGGTGTAAGCCTACCTTGGCCGGTTCTTAGCTTCGTGTCGGTGGATCAGTGCCGCATGATGAGCGCCGAGGGCCACGCTCTCGTGATCGGTGACACTTTGCTTCCGAGTCATAGGCATGCGTGCTGCCCGCGTAGTTTGCCCTTAGGCCCCGCATTTACGCCGGTTTTGAGAGCATGCGGTGTGCGCGCACACGCGCGTTAGTTGACGATTCGGAGAGCTCCCGGGCTAATGTTCGTGAGTACACCATTCCTTCCGATTTAGAGCGGACTTGGGTACTCTCCGATAGTCCGGATGTATAGCGAGGGTAAGAGGCCCTTGAGGACACCCATTGGGATTGGCTTTTGAGCTAATCAATTGGTCGAGGAGAAAGACCCTCGAGGGTGTCGGACATCTTGGGATCGGTTTTGAGTCGATAAATTGGCCGAGGAGAAAGACCCTCGGAGTTGTCCCGGATTGGTTATGAGAACCAATCATTAGGCCTAAGTAGGAGACTTCCGATGATTCCAGTAGGAGACTTCCGATGGTTCCGAGATCTTTTCTTATGAGCTCGTTGAGCTATAATGCATGTTGATGGTCGTTTGCTTGCTTATTGAGGTGCTAGATGACGGATGTATCGTATTGTACCCCAGATTGGGGATTCTTACTGAGTATCTTTATACTCACCCTTATTTATCTTCGGGTAACTTGGGACAACACCGGGATGGCTAGCGGAGGAGCCGATTGATCATGGGGGAGCCGCCGGCACTCTGTCTTTTATTGTTGCATTATTTATTCAAATGTAGATGGGCAGAGTCCTAGGGAACATTGTTTAAAAAGTTGTTTAAATTGTATTGTATGATTTTATAAATCGCTGTGTGGTTTTACTTCGTTGGATGTTTTAAATGAAAACTGTGGTTTATGTTTTAAGGGTTCCCCCTTCTCATATGTTTTGAATGGTTTTTAAATATGAGAACTAAACCGCTTGTTATCATATTTAACTTGCATCTTTGAGTGAGAACCCCGGTTTAGGACCATGTTTTGGGTCGGGTTCAATCACAGTTGGTATCGAGCACGAGTCATAGATTCTGTAGACTAACTGCTTTGTAGGTTGTTTGCTCCCATGATCATCAAGACTCCACCCGGCGCCAGTTTGTCTCGAGTTCAATTAAGCTAAGGGTAAGAATTTACAATACTTTTCATCTAGCTTTTATGCCTTGTGTAGAGTTGTGGAGCGGAGACGAAGCGAGTTCTCGACTCATTGTTGGTTTGGGCTTAGAGAGCCATCATGTCAACTTTCTCCAGCGGTCGCGGCAAACTTGTTGAGCGGTGAGAGCCCCAGTGTGGGCCAGCGTTTATGCTTTGTGCGGATCGCCATGTGTCGATCGCACCCGAGGAGGCGAGCTTGGACTCCGTGGCCATTTTTATGGCCCGGTTGTTGCTTTTCCCTAGTGAGAGGGTGGAGGTGCTCGTGCGGTCGCCGTGTGTTGATCGCACTCAGAGGAGCAGGACGCTTGGCATGTCCGACCGAGGAGTTGGACCGTTTGTATTGATGTTGAGGCCGCGTCCCAGGGTTGTTAGGCCCGTTGGACAGAGTTGGCCCTGGCAGTTAAGTTGCCTAGAGGAGGGGGTAGAGGCTAGCACGCCTCAGAGCGAGACTTCTTGAGCGAAGTGTGCTCTATCCATGAGAGATTTGATGGCGTGTCTTGGCTATCGAGAGCGGAGACCAGTGCGCAGCTGTAGCGCAAAGTGAGGAGTCCCGGGCACAGATAGCCCAGCTGGCAGAGTTTGTTTCAGCATTTTCCCCCCCAGTAGCTCTTGTAGCCCCGATGGTTCCCGGGAGGGCATGATCAGCAGGTTTTTGCCGTCGAGTTTGTTGGCGTTGATGGAGCAGCCCAGTTTGGCAAGTGGATGCCTGTAGAGCTCGTTGTTTGAGAAAGTCCAGCTGCTAGTAGTAAAGCAGTTGGCCAGTTTTTAGTTTAGCATCCGTGAGTTGGGATGCCCTGCTGTTCAGAGCCCGAGTTGTGCCGTTCCTGTGTTGTTTGGTACAGCAGTTGATGGTGGTAGTCCCTTGAGAGAGGTGGACTAGCTGAGTCTCCACCAGTCGCACGATTGATTGGCAAGTTGCCGTGTTAGTGGCTTGAGGCAGATGTAGAGCCATCTTTGCCCCCCTTGCAAGCCTGCTCTCGTTGTGCAGCCAGTTCTTTTAGTGCCCTCGTAGCCAGGGTGCAGTTTGGAGTTTGCTTGCCAGGGTTTTATCCATTTGTGGATTTCAGCGGGCTAGTAGAGTGGAGCACTCTTTTGATTGGATGTTCCCAGTGTGGAACTAGTTGTTGCCACCCGAGGAGTTGGCCTGAGCTTCTGTTGAGCATCGAGTGAGATGCAAGAGTTGGCCTGAGCTTTGTTGAGCATCGAGTGAGATGCAGGAGTAGGCCTTGGCATGTCTGTTGGTCGAGATGCCAGAGATTAGGCTGCTCGAGTTTTTGGACTCTTGTGTTGAGTGCCATTTCCCCGTCACTTGGAGTGTGACCTTCCCTTTCCTCAGAGGGGCATAAAGCTCGTTGTAGGCTGATTTGTGTTGTAAAGGATGTTGTGCCTGTTGGCACCAGGCTTTGAGAGGAGGCCTAGATTGAGGCCGATTGGCTCTGTTGTGTGTGGTTCCGTAGCGCCCGAGTTTAGCATCCCCGCTAGTCTTGTACCCATTTCCGAGGTTGCACTGCTTGGTTGCATAAGAGATCTAGCTCGGTGGTAGTCGAGAGGACTACAAGTATGAGGTTTTCGAGGAAAGGAGGAGCTTTCCTTGGTCACCGAGTTGGGTGCAAAGGATGTTGTAGGTCATTAAGAGCTAGCGCGTTCGAGTTCTCGCGCTGTGTTGTGAGCTCAGTGAGCCGCTTTGATGGTAGCATGATTCGGCTACCCTTTAGTTACCCTAGTATGGGTAGTGTTGGCATCGAGGATGCGTGATGAATCCAGTGTTAGAGCCATGAGTTGGATGGCTGATCGGAGCGCGTTTAGTGAGCACATTGGCTTGAGGTTTGATTGTTTGGTATGGATTTGCTCTTGTAGAGTAAGTTGGCCAATGTGGCTTTTCGTGGTGAGTTGGCCCCAGAGGGTTTGGACTCTTGTTGCTCCTCTGGTTAGTAGTGGCTCTGTTTGGAGGCAAAAGTTGCCCGTGTTAGAGCCCCGATGGCTTTGGATCTAGTTGGAGCCGTACACGCCGGTGTACTTTTGTGTAGCTCGTTCCCGTGGTTTATGTTTGGAGAACCACGAAGGGTTCATGTTGAGGAGCCGTGCTCGGTCTTTGGGTTGTCAAGGCTTTGGTTCTTGGCAAGTGCCCCACTTTGGTTGTAAGGATGCCGTGCTCATTGTCGGGTTGTTGTTTAAGCAAGTTTTGCTTGTTGGTCCTTAGCTTTGAGTCGAGTTTAGTTGGATCGATCAAGAGCGGTGGTAGTAGCCGCGTAGTTTCCGATTGTTATGGTTGAGAGAGTGTGTTCGGATCCTTGCCTTGGGCAGAGGGTTTATGGAGGCTAGTTGGTGCTTGGTGTTGACCAAGTTTTGGTTCTCTTGATGTTTCAAGAGCTAGCTCGGTTCGAGCCAGAGGGCTTTGCCTTGAGGATTTGTTCCTAGTCAGGTTGTTTTGGGAGTTGACCCCTCCCTCAGCAGTTGAGTAAGTTCTGCTAGTTCTGGATCGGTGGTCCAATCGGTTGAGGTTTCCCCTTGGGTGTTGCTTCCAAGAGAGTTGGTTGTTGTTGCCCTTGGGTTTGAGATAGACAGCGAGCGTGTGTGTAGTTCGCTGCCCTTCAGAGTTTGCTTGCTGGAAAATCGTTCCCGTTGAGGAGTCAGCGTAGCTTCTGAGCTGTGTAGTTGATCAAAGTAGCGCAGTGGTTAGCCCAGCGAGAGGGTCCTTGCATGGTGTTGTTAGCAAGCGAAGTTGTTTGTCCCCGCAAGGGCAGAAGCCAGCCAGTTTAAGAGTTGAGTTTTTGCTGGTAAGTTGTTGGTTCTTTGGGGTTTGAGGAACCCCTAGTTTCTATGGTGGTTGAGTTGCACCATGGATGCCTGCCTCGAGTGTATCTTTGGAGATAGCCTCGTCAGTCCGTTTTCCTTGCGATGTTCCGAGTGTGGAGGTTCTAGTCGCAAGATGAGTTAGGCCTTGGCTAAAAGGAGGAAGTCCTTTGAGTAGCCAGTTGGACTTAAGAGTTGAGTGGTAGCTTGGAGGCGAGCTTTGCTCGCGATGAGCTTGAGTTGAGTTCTGCTGAGCAAGTCCTTCTCGGGCTTTGCTTCTTGTTGTTGTGCTTTCGCAGTTGGCATTAGCTGAGCCTCAATGGAGTGAGTTGGCACAGAGGTGCCGTGGCATTGGTTGGTTAGCCTTTGGGCTGTTCTCCTCAAGGTGTTGTGTTGCTGGTAGCCCTATGAGGGTTTGGTCCTTGCTGCCGAGATTTCCATGAGAGGAGCGTTGGTTGTTTCCTTGCCTGGCAATGTTCTCTTTGGCCAGTTGCTAGTAGATTTTCATGGAAAAGTTTGTGTTCGGCCGTTGAGAGGCTCCAGTTTGTTGGCTAGGCCGAGTGGAGCCTGTGCCTGGTTTTGGCCATTTAGGGTTGGCCGTAGCTGAAGTTTTAGCTCGTGCAAGTGGTGTTAGCCGTCGGGTGTACCAGGATGGTGCCCCTTGCCTTTGGTTCGGCGATTTCTCCTTAAGACGATTGCTTAAGTGTTGTCAGCTTGTGCTTGTTGGAAAAGTTTGCCTTTTTGGATCAATCGCCAGTTGGTGATTTGTTTGCTTTTCGTTAAGGCTTTAGGCAAGCTTTGTGGTTCGCTGGCCTCATGTGATGTATGAGTAGGCCGTTTGGTTTCTGGAACCTGAGAGGTTCAGTTGTTTGGCCAGCATAGTGTAGAGTTGAGGCTGTTTGTTAACAGCTGTGAGTTTCAGAGAAGTTACGCCAGTGCGTGGCGTTGAGTTTTGGAGCTTGTGCCCAGTCTGCGAGTTTGCTGAGAGTAACACCATAGAGAGGTGTTCCGTGTTGGATTAGCAGGGTTTAGATTGAGCCCCTGGTTTGTAGGCCTTTTGAGATCCTTGAGCGGATCAGAGCAGTGGCCTTTTGGTTAGCTTTGCCTAGTCTTTGTTGAGCTAGTCTTCGGCATAATGGTTATCGTTGTGGCTTTGAGCCTTTAAGAACCCAAGAGGGTTTGGTTCTCGAAGATGGGCTAGTGTTGTCTTAGCCGAGAAGTTCAGTTGGCTAGGAATGAGTGAAGTATTCCTAGAGCCGTTTCGTCTTAGGACTTTCGAGGACGAAAGTCTTATAAGGAGGGAGTATTGTAACGACCCAGTTTTCTATCCCGGTTCTCGAGGAGCTTCCTGTTCAGATTCAGTGGTTCGGTTGGGCCGTTAAAGCTATTTTGTCCCTTAGGGTCATTTTGGTCTTTTTGCTCCCTGAGCAGGATTTGTGGTTTTTCAGGGCTTCGAGGCAGCTCCTGCCTTTGTTGAGGCTTGTTTGTTGCGGGCTGCGAGTCTCGAGATGTTTGGGCTTTTCGTTTGGGAGTTCGGTTGTGATTTGGGTTTTGGGCAAAATGATGGTTGTTTGGGTGTTTCCTTCGGGATTCGAGCCGGGCCTTCAGTATTGGTTTGGGAGGTTGATTTCAGTGAGTTTTGTTGTTTGGAAAGGTTGCTTCAGTCGGGTCTCGAAGGAGGAAGCCGGGAAATGAGATTTAAGGATTTTTGGAAAAATTGGAAAATGGATAAATTGGATTTATTTGGATAAGGTTGGAATTTAAATAAAAGAAAAAAAGAAAAGAAAAAAAAAAAAAAAGGAAAAAATCAATTTTTCCCCCATATTTCCCCTTTCTCTCTCCTCCCTGCCCGAGCGACCCAGCTCGCCCCACACCCGCCACCCGAGCCCCGGCGCCCTAGCTCCCCCGCCTTTCCTGCGTGCGCGTCGAGCCGAGCCCTGCTCCCCCAAGCCCGCGTCGCCAGAGCCCGCAGACGCCCGCGATCCACCTCGCCCGGTCCGTGTCGCCGCGCTTTAAGCCGAGCCAAGCCAAGGTGCGTCGCCCAGCCTCACACAGTGTCGTGCCAGATCGAGCGCCCCGAGCCCGTCGCGTCCCTGTAGCGCCTCGTGTCGCTCGCGCCCGTGTGCGCCGTCCCTTGTGCTTGCCGAGCTCGCGCCCGCGTGCCCAGCGCCCCAGCGTGCCTCTGCGCCCGTGTCCGAGCCCCCAGCGCGCCAGCCAGCCTCTACCCTGCCGACAGCCTGCTTGTGTGTGTTGGTTTGGCCCGAGCCTTGTGGCCTCTCGGATGGTATTTCCCAGTCTTTTCTTCGTTGGGCCCCGATTTATTGGGCTCTTGGTTATGGATTTATTGGGTCATTTATGTATGTGATTTGGGTGCTTTGTTTGATGTTCGGATCGCTTAGGAGAATCGATTAGAGGCTCGAGGATTAGCTAAAGAGATTTATTATAATTATTGTGTTCTGCTTGTCCCAAGTAAGGATTTCTTACCGTGGTTGTGTGGACCCTGCGATATATCTCGATATGCCTTGCTTGATTGCTGATTGTTATGAGCATGTTAGAGATAGAGCAGTTGATTGAATTCTTGCTAGCATGTTTGCCTGATTTTACATGTTAGTGCCATGCTAGGTTTGTTCTCGGCATGCTTGTGATTCTGCTAAGTTGTAGTATCATGCTTGGTAATGTGATTTATGTCACTCATTGCTTGCTAGCCAGAATCATTGATTTTTGCTTTGTACTCTTAGATAGAGTTGTAGGGTTTGTCATCATCCAGGGTGAGCGGACAAAACGTACTTTGTCCCTAGTAGCTCGTGTCGGGAGTAAAGTGTGCGTAACATAACGTATCTTGCTACCCCCGACCCGCCCGGTTGTGGACTTAGCTACCCACTCCGGCCAAAGCCTAGTTTGTAGCTCCCAGCTAGAGCGGAACCACGCCAACGGTGTAAGCCTACCTTGGCGGTTCTTAGCTTCGTGTCGGTGGATCAGCCGCACGATGAGCTCCAAGGGCCTCGCGCTCATCGTGATCGGTGACACCGCTTCCGAGTCATAGGCATGCGCACTGCCCGCGTGGTTGCCCTTAGGCCCCGCAATTACGCCGCCGGTTTTGAGAGCATGCGGTGTGCGCGCACGCGCGCGTTAGTTGTCGGTTCGAGAGCTCCCCGTGCTAATGTTCGTGAGTACACCATTCCTTCCGCTTTAGAGCCGGACTTGGTTACTCTCCCGATAGTCCGGATGTATAGCGAGGGTAAGAGGCCCTTGAGGACACCCATTGGGATTGGCTTTTGAGCTAATCAATTGGTCGAGGAGAAAGACCCTCGAGGGTGTCGGACATCTTGGGATCGGTTTTTGAGTGATCAATTGGCCGAGGAGAAAGACCCTCGGAGATGTCCCGGATTGGTTATGAGAACCAATCATTAGGCCTAAAGTAGGAGACTTCCGATGATTCCTAAGTAGGAGACTTCCGATGGTTCCAAATCTTTTCTTATGAGCTCGTTGAGCTATAATGCATGTTGATGGTCGTTTGCTTGCTTGTTGAGGTGCTAGATGACGGATGTATCGTATTGTACCCCTGGTTGGGGATTCTTCTTGAGTATCTTTATACTCACCCTTATTTATCTTTCAGTAACTTGGGACAACACCGTGGATGGCTAGCGGAGGAGCCGATTGATCATGGGAGCCGCGGCACTCACTCTTTTTTTGTTGCATTATTTATTCAAAGATGTAGATGGACAGAGTCCTAGGGGAACATTGTTTAAAAAGTTGTTTAAATTGTATTGTATGATTTTATAAATACTGGCCAGGTGGTTTTACTTCGTTGGATGTTTTAAATGAAAACTGTGGTTTATGTTTTAAGGGTTCCCCCTTCTCATATGTTTTGAATGGTTTTTAAATATGAGCACTAAACCGCTTGTTATCATATTTAACTTGCATGCTGAGTGAGAACCCCGGTTTAGGACCATGTTTTGGGTCGGGTTCGTCACACTCTTGTAGCCCCAGAGATTCCCGAAAGGGCAGGAACAGCAGGTTTATGCAGATGAGATTGTTGGCATTGATGGAGCCACCCAGTTTGGCAAGTGGAAGCCTATAGAGTTCGATGTTTTAGAAAGTCCTACTACTAGTAGTAAAGCGGTTGGCCAGGATTGAGTTTATCATCCATGTGTTGGGATGTCCTGCTTTGCTCAGAGGAGGTCGAGGTGTGTCGCTTCTGTCTTTGTTTGATACAGCAGTTGGTGGTGGAAGTCCCTTGAGAGAGGTGGACCAGCAGAGTCTCCACCAGTCACCCGATCGATTGGCAAGTTGCCGGGTTAGTGGCTTGAGGAAGATGTAGAGACATCTTTGCCCCCTTGCAAGCCTGCTATCGTTTTACAGCCAGTTCTTTTAGTACCCCGTAGCCAGGGTGTAGTGTGGAGTTTGCTTGTCAGGTTTTTATTCGTCTGTGGATTTCAACGGGCTAGTAGAGTGGAGCACTCTTTTGTTAGCATGTTCCAAATGTGGAACAAGTTGTTGCCACCCGAGAAGTTGGCCTGAGATTTTGTTGATCATCGACTGGGATGCAGGAGTAGGCCGTGGCATGTCTGTTAGGTGAGATGCCAGAGATTAGACTGCTCGAGCGTTGGGACTCTTGTGTTAAGTGCCATTGCCCCGTCACTTGGAGTGTGACCTTCCCTACCCTCAGAGGGGCATAAAGCTCGTATATGGTTGTTTTGTGTTGTAAAGGATGTAGTGCCTGTTGGCACCAAGCTTTGAGAGGAGGCCTAGATTCAGGCCAGTTGGCACTTTTTGTGCAGGTGGTTCCATGGCCCGCCCGGAGTTTAGCATCCCCACTAGTCTCGTACCCGTTTTCTTGAGGTTGCACCTGTTTGGGTTGCATAGGAGATCTAGCTCGGTGGTAGTCAGAGAACTACAAGTATGAGGTCATTCGAGGGAAAGTAGGAGCATTTTAGGGTCATCGAGAGTTGGGTACCAAAGGATGTTGCAGGTTGTTAAGAGTTAGCGAGTTTGAGTTCTCGCGCCTGTGTTGTGAGCTTGTGAGCCAGATTAATGGTAGCATGATTCAACTACCCTTTGAGTTACCCTAGTATGGGTAGTGTTAGCATCGAGGATGCGTGGTTGATCCAGTGTTAGAGCCATGAGTTGGATGGTTGATCGGAGCGCGTTTAGTGGACCATTGGTTTGAGGTATGTTAGCTTGGTATGGATATGCTCTTGTAAGAGTGAGTTGACCAATGTGGCGTTTCGCGGTGAGTTGACCCCGAGTGGGTTTGAACTCTTGTTGCTCCCTTTCTAGTTGTGGCTCTGTTTGGAGGCAAAAGTTGCCCTATGTGAGAGTTCTTGTTGGCATTGGATCTTAAGGAATCAAGTTGGAGCAGTACACGCGGGTGTACTATTGTGTAGCTCGTTCCGTGGTGTATGTTTGGGGAACCACGAGAGGTTCGTGTTGAGGAACCAGTGTTCAGTTTTTGAGGTGTTAGGGCTTTAGTTCTTGGCAGGTGCCCTAACCTTGGTTGTAAGGATACCGTGCTCGTTGCCGGTTTGTTGTTTAAGCAAGTTTTGCTAGCTGGACCTTGACCTGGTTAGAGGAACTTCTTTTGATCGTTATTTAGAGTTCAGTTGGAACTAAACAAGAGCGGTGGTAGCAAAGCCGCGTAGTTCTGATCGTCATGACTAAGAGAGCTGTTCGGATCCTTACCTTGGGCAGAAGCTATGTTGTGGTTGATGCTTTGAGTAGGAGGATGACGCATTCTGTAGCGTTTCCGGTCCTCTTGGTTTTCAAGAAGTTGGAGTTGGCCAGCGTAGTTGAGATGCTGGAGAGGGTTGTGCCCGTGTAGCCAGTTGTCTGTTAGATCGTTTGACGGCCGTGTGTGTCGGAGGGTGATCGGAGGATCCCTAGGTTGTGGAGAGCCTCGCCAGAGCTCAGTCAGACCCAGGCAGTGTTCCTCGGGTGAGTTGCTGGCAGTTTTGGTAGACTAGCAAGCTAGTGTTTGTTTGGAGTAGAGTCTGGATTGGTTCCGGTGTGGTGGCAAGTTGGTGCTTGGGTTGACCAAGATTTGGTTCTCTTGTTGTTTCAAGAGCTAGCTCGGTTCGAGCAAGAGGGCGTTGCCCTGAGGACTTGTTCCTAGTCAGGAAGTTTCGGGAGTCGTCCCCTCCCTCGGCGGTTGAGTAAGTTCTACTAGTTCTAGGTTGGTGGTCCAATCGGTTGAGGAATCCCTTGGGTGTTGCTTCCGAGAGAGTTGGTTGTTGTTGCCCTGGGTTTGAGCAAGTCAGCGAGCGTGTATGAAGTTCGCTGCCCTTCAGAAGTTTGCTTGCTGGGGAATCGTTCCCGTTGAGGAGTAGTCAGCTTAGCTCCCGAGTTGTGTAGTTGATCGAGTAGGGCAATGTCACCCCAATGAGAGGGTCCCTGCATTGTGTTCTTAGCAAGCGAAAAGTTGTTTGTCCCCGCAAGGGCGGCGACCAGCCAGTTTAAGAGTTGAGATTTTGCTGGAAAGTTGTTGGATCTTTGGGGTTTGAAGAACCCCTAGTTTCTATGGTGGTTGAGTTGCTCCGTGGATGCCAGTTTTGAGTATTAACTGCTGAGGTAGTCTTGCTGATTCGTGTGGCTCATGATCCGTAAGTTTTGGGGTTGTCGTTATCCGTATTCCTTGCGATGTTTCGGGAGTGAATCTTCTGGTTGGAAGATGAGTTAGGCCTAGGCTAAAAGGAGGAAGTCCTTTGAGTAGCCAGTTGGACTTAAGAGTTGAGTGGTAGCTTGGAGGCGAGCTTTGCTCGTTATGAGCTTGGTTTGAGTTTCTACTAAGCAAGCCCTTCTCGGGCTTTGTTCCTAGTTGTGTGCGTTCCCAGTTGGCATTTTAGCTGAGCCACAGTTGAGTGAGTTGGCACAGAGGTGCCGTGGCATTGGTTGGTAAAAACCCTTGAGTTGCTATCCTCAAGGTGTTGTGTTGCTAGTGGCTGCGTGATGGTTTGGTCCTTGCTACCCGAGATTTCCATGAGAGGAATGTTGGTTGTTTCCTTGCCTGGCAATGTTCTCTTTGGCCAGTTGCTAGTAAGTTTGCATTGAAAAGTTTGTGTTCGGGCCGATGAGAGGCTCCAGTTTGTTGGTTTGCCCGAGTGGAGCCTGTGTCTGGATCTTGCCATTTAGGGTTGGCCGTAGTTGAAGTTTCAGCTGGTGCGAGTAGTGTTAGCCGTCTGGTGAACCAGGATTGTGCCCTTGTCTTTGACGCGTCGATTTCTCTTAAGATGGTTGCTTAAGTGTTGTAAGCGCGTGCTAGTTGGAAAAGTTTGCCTTTAGGATCAGTCGCTAGTTGGTAATTCGATTGTATTTCGTTAAGGCTGTAGGCAAGCCTTGTGGTTCGCTGGCCTCATGTGAAGTAAGAGTAGGCCGTTTAGTTTCTGAAACCTGAGAGGTTCAGTTGTTTGGTCAGCATGGTGTAAAGTTGAGGCTGTTTGTTAACAGTCGTGAGCATTTAGAGAAGTTATGCCAGTGCGTGGCGTTGAGTTTTGGAGCTTGTGACCAGTCTGCGAGTTTGCTGAGAGTAACATCGTAGAGAGGTGTTCCGTGTTGGGTTAGCAGGGTTTAAATTGAGCCCCAGGTTTGTAGGGCCTTTTTAGATCCTTGAGCGGATCAGAGCAGTGGCCTTTCGGTTAGCTTTGCCCCGTCTTTGGCAGCAGTGCATTTTGTGTTCCACGTTTCGATGTTGAGATAGTTTGCGGCAGACTGGATAGCATTGTGGCTTTGAGCCTTTGGGAACTCAAGAGGCTTTAGTTTTCGAAGAAGGGCTATTGTTGTCTTAACCGAGAAGTTTAGTTGGTTAGGAATCAGTGGAGTTTTCCTAGAGCTGTTTCATCTTAGGACTTTCGAGGACGAAATTCTTAAAAGGAGGGAGTATTGTAACGCCCCAGTTTTCTATTCCGGTTTTCGAGGTGCCTTCGGTTCAGATTCGGTTGTTCGATTGGGCCGTTAGAGCTGTTTTGACCCTTAGGGGTATTTTGGTCTTTTTGCTCCCCGGGCAGGATTTGTGGATTTTCAGGATTTTAGGGTCACTCCTGCCTTTGTCGAGGCTTGATTGTTGTTGGTTGCAAGATCCAAGATGTTTGGGCTAGTCGTTTGGAAGTTTGGAAGTGATTTGGGTTTTGGCAAAATTATTTTTGTTTGAGTGCTTCCATTGGGATTTGAGCCCATGCCCTTAATGATAAACTGGGAGTTTGATTTAAGTGAGTTTTATTTATTGGAAAAGATTTGCTTCAGCCGGGTCTCGAGGAGGAAGCCGGGATATGGGATTTTAGGGATTTTTAAGGCCTATTTAAAATTGGATAAGGTTGGAAAATAAGGAAAAAAATAAAGAAAAATCCCATTTTTCCCCCTTTTTGTTTCTCTCTCTCTCTCTCTCCCTCTCTCACCAAACCCGAGCCCCAGCCCCCCAACTCGCCCAACCTAGCCGCCCAACTCGCCCAGTCCTAGCCCAGCTCGTCCAAGCCCGAGCCCAGCTCGCCCAACCGCGCACAGTGCCAGGCCGCCCAGCCCCGAGTAGCCTCGCCCAGGCCGCGTCGCACAACCCTCGCCCAGACCCAGCCCTCGCCCAGACCCAGCCTCGCCCAGATCCGAGTCGCCCAGTTGCGCTCTGTGCCTTGTCGCTGTGCTGAGCCTCGCCCAGATCACGCGTCCCTGTAGCTCGTCGCGTCGCACGTCCCAGCGCGCGTCCATGTAGCTCGTCGCGTCGCCCAGCCCGCGCGCCGTCCCCTATGCCGAGCTCGCGCCCGTGTCCTTGTCGCGCTGCGCTGCGCTGCGCCAGCGCTTGGCGCCAGGCCGGCTTCTTTCTTTGCCGCCGACACTTTGCCTGCTTTGTGTGAGATGGCCCGAGCCTTGTGTCTTCTCGGTTGGTTTTTCCCGAGTCTTTTCTTCTTTGGGCCCTGATTTGTTGGCTACTGATTATGTATTTAATTAGGGTGTTTTATTTAAATGCTTAGGTTGTTCGGGTTCGATTAGAGGCTCGAGGGTCGCTTGTTGATTTGTGATAATTATTTTATGCTTGTTCCAGGTAAGGATTTCTTACAGTGGTTGTGTGACGAACCCGACCCAAAACATGGTCCTAAACCGGGGTTTTCACTCAGCATGCAAGTTAAATATGATATCAAGCGGTTTAGTGCTCATATTTAAAAAACATTTCAAACATATGAGAAGGGGGAACCCATAAAACATAACCAACAGTTTTCATTTAAACAATCCAACGAAGTAAAACAACCTGGCCAGTATTTACAAATATATACAATACAATTTAAACAACGTTTAAAACAATGTTCCCCCAGGACTCCTGTCCATCTACATGCTGAATAAATAATGTAATAATAAAAGACAGAGTGCCGCGCTCCCATGATCAATCGGCTCCTCTCCGCTAGCCCTCCCGGTGTTGTCCCAAGTTACACGAAAGATAAATAAGGGTGAGTATAAAGATACTCGGTAAGAATCCCCAACCGGGTACAATACGATACATCAGTCATCTAGCTCCTCAACATGCAAGCAAACAGACTATCAACACGGATCATAGCTCAACGAGCTCATAAAACAAGATCTGGAGCCATCGTAAGTCTCTTACTTCCGCCTAACTCGGGATTGGATACATCGACCAATCTCGGGACATCGCCGAGGTATCTCGTCACTCGGGGAATACACCGATCCCTAAAATGTCCTCAAGGGCCTCCTTGCCCTTGCACTAATCTGGACTTACGGAGAGTACCCGAAGTCGCTCTAACGAAGGAATGGTGTACTCACGACATTAGCCCGGGAGCTCTCCGAACCGGCAACTAACGCTGTGTGCGCGCACACCGCATGCTCCTCTGCAACCGGCGTAAATGCGGGGGCCTAAGGGCAAACTACGCGGGCCAGGTGCACATGCCTATGACTCGGAAGCGGTGTCACTGATCATAGTAGCGCGAGGCCCTCGGCGCTCATCCAGCGCAAACATGATCCACCAACCGAAGCTAAGAACCGCCCGAGGCGGGCTTACACCGATGGCGGGGTTCCGCTCTAGCGAGCTACAAACTAGGCTCGCCGAAGTTGGTAGCTAAGTCCACAACCGGCGTGGTCGGGGGTAGCAAGATACGTTATGTCACAAGCACACTTTACTCCCGACTTGAGCTAAATCCACCTCAGCGATCGGGGGGGAAGCAAGATACGTTATGCTTCGCACACTACTCCCAATCAGTGGGGACAAAGTACGTTATGTCCGCTCAGCCTCTAGATGATGAAAAACCCTACAACTCTATCTAAGAGTACAGAACAAAATCAATGATTCCTGGCTAGCAAGCAATGACCGACATAAATCACATTACCTAGCATGATACTACAACTTAAGCAGGAATCATAAGCATCTTTGTGAGAACAAACCTAGCATGGCACTAACATGTAAAATCAGGCAAACATGCTAGCAAGAAATCAATCAAATCTCTATCTCTAACATGCTCATAACAATCAGCAAACAAGCAAGGCATATCGAGATATATCGCAGGGTCCACACAACCACGATAAGAAATCCTTACCTGGAACAAGCAGGAAAACAATAATTATAATAAATCTACGAGCGAATCCTCGAGCCTCTAAACGATCCCGAACAACCTATACATCAAACAAAGCACCCAAATCACATACATAAACAGCCCAATAAATCTATAACCAGCAGCCAATAAATCCGGGCCCAACGAAGAAAAGACTCGGGAAATACCATCCGAGAAGCCACAAGGCTCGGGCCAACCAGCACACAACAGGGCAGACTGGGCGCAGGGGCTGGGCTGGCTGGGGCGCACGGCAGGGGCGCTGGGCGCGCTGGGCAGCAGGCCGGGCGCTGGGGCGCAGAGTCGCGCGCGCGAGCCGGGCGAGGCGAGGCGCCGCGCGCGCGAGAGAGCTTAGCCAATTGAGGCGGCGCGCGCGCGCGTGCTCGACATAGGAAACGGTCTTGCGGCGTGAGCTCGGCAAGCACAGGGGCACGCATGCGAGGCGACACGACGCCACAGGCTCGGGGCGCTCGATCTGGCACGACAATGTGCGAGGGACGGCGACGCGACACAGTGCGCGGCTCGGCACAGTGCCCAGCAGGGCGACACGGACCTGGGCGAGGTCGGGCGACGCGGCTCAGGCGAGGTCGTGCGGCGACGCGAACCGGCGAGCTCGAGTCGGGCGACACGCGCGACGACTGGCGACAAGGGCGGGGCGATCGGCACAGCGAGGCTCGCTCGCGCGCAGCACGCGGCGAAGTCTGGTCAAGGCGAGTGTCGGCGGCTAGGGGTCGGGCCGGCTCTCGGGTAGGGGCGACCAAGGGGGCTCGGGTTGGAGGAGAGAGAAAGGGAAAAAAATGAGGGAAAATTAGATTTTCTTTTCTTTTTCTCTTTTTTTTAAATTTCCAACCTTATCCAAAATTAAATCCAACTTTATCCATTTTCCAATTTTTTTCCAAAAATCCTTAAAATCCTTAAATCTCATTTCCCGGCTTCCTCCTTCGAGACCCGACTGAAGCAACCATTTCCAATAAAAAAATCTCACTCAAAACAACCTCCCAAATCAACACTGAAGGCCCGGGCTTGAATCCCAAAGGAAACACCCAAACAACCATCACTTTGCCCAAAACCCAAATCACAACCGAACTCCCAAGCGAAAAGCCCAAACATCTCGGGACTCGCAGTCCACAACAAACAAGCCTCAACAAAGGCGGGAGCGCCTCAAGCCCTGAAAAACCACAAATCCTCGCCAGAGGGAGCAAAAAGACCAAAATACCCTAAGAGTCCAAATGACTCTAACGGCCCAATCGAACCATCGAATCGCAGAACAGGAAGCTCCTCGAGAACCGGGATAGAAAACTGGGCCGTTACAATACTCCCTCCTTATAAGACTTTCGTCCTCGAAAGTCCTAAGACGAAACGGCTCTAGGAAATCTCCACTGATTCCTATCCAACTGAGCTTCTCAGCTAAAACAACACTAGCTCTTCTTCGAGAACCAAACCCTCTTGGGTTCTCAAAGGCTCAAAGCCACAAAGCTAACCAGTCTGCCAAAGACTATCTCAACAAAGACTGGGCAAAGCTAACCAAAAGGCCACTGCTCCGATCCGCTCAAGGATCTCAAAAGGCCTACAAACCTGGGGCTCATACAAACCCTCTGCTAATCCAACACTGAACACCTCTCTACGGTGTTACTCTCAGCAATCTCGCAGACTGGGCACAAACTCCAAAACTCAACGCCACGCACTGGCATAACTTTTCTAAATGCCCACAGCTGTTATCAAACAGCCTCAACTCTACACCATGCTGGCCAAACAACTGAACCTCTCAGGTTCTAGAAACCAAACGGCCTACTCTTGCCTCATAAGAGACCAGCGAACCACGAAGCTTGCCTAAAGCCTTAACGAACAACAAATCGAACCACCAACTGGTGATTGATCCAAAAAGGCAAACTTTTCCAACAAGCACGAGCTGAAACTTCAGCTACGGCCAACCCTAAATGGCCAAAACCAGGCACAGGCTCCACTCGGCCAAGCCAACAAACTGGAGCCTCTCAACGGCCGAAAGCAAACTTTTCCATGCAAATCTACTAGCAACTGGCCAAAGAGAACATTGCCAGGCAAGGAAACAACCAACGTTTCCTCTCATGGAAATCTCGGCAGCAAGGACCAAACCCTCACAGGGCTACCAGCAACTCAACAGCTTTAGGAGAACAGCCCAAAGGCTAACCAAACAATGCCACGGCACCTCTGTGCCAACTCAATCCACTGTGGCTCCGCTAAACGCCAACTGCGAAAGCACCACAACAAGAAGCAAAGCCCGAGAAGGACTTGCTCAGCAGAAACTCAACTCAAGCTCATCGCGAGCAAAGCTCGCCTCCAAGCTACCACTCAACTCTTAAGTCCAACTGGCTACTCAAAGGACTTCCTCCTTTTAGCCAAGGCCTAACTCATCTTGCGACTAGAACTCCACACTCGGAACATCGCAAGGAAAACGAACTGACGAGGCTATCTCCAAAGATAACACTCGAGGCTGGCATCCATGGTGCAACTCAACCACCATAGAAACTAGGGGGAGAAAAACTTCAATCCCCAAAGAACCAACAACTTACCAGCAAAAAACTCAACTCTTAAACTGGCTGGCCTCCGCTCTTGCGGGGACAAACAACTTTCGCTTGCTAACAACACAATGCAGGGACCCTCTCGCTGGGCTAACCACTGCGCTACTCTGATCAACTACACAACTCAGGAGCTACGCTGACTCCTCAACGGGAACGATTTCCCGGCAAGCAACTCTGAAGGGCAGCGAACATCACACATGCTCGCTGACCAGCTCAAACCCAAGGGCAAACAACAACCAACTCTCTTGGAAGCAACACCCAAGGGGAAACCTCAACCGATTGGACCAACAATCCAAAACTAGCAGAACTTACTCAACTGCCGAGGGAGGGGTCAACTCCCAAAACTACCTGACTAGGAACAAATCCTCAGGGCAACGCCCTCTGGCTCGAACAGAGCTAGCTCTTGAAACATCAAGAGAACCAAAACTTGGTCAACACCAAGCACCAACTAGCCTCCAAACTGGAACCAATCCGGTCTCTACTCCAAACAAGCACTAGCTTGCTAGACTACCAAGTCTGCAAGCAACTCACCCAAGGAACACTGCCTGGGTCTAACTGAGCTCTGGAGAGGCTCTCCACAAACTAGGGATCCTCCGATCACCCTCCGACACACACGGTCGTCAAACAATCTAACAGACAACTGGCCACACGGGCACAATCCTCTCCAGCATCTCAACTAAGCTGGCTAACTTCAACTCTGAAAACCAAGAGGACCGGATACGCTACAGAATGCGTCATCCTCCTACACAAGCATCAGCCTCAACAAACCTTCTGCCCAAGGCAAGGATCCGAACAGCTCTCACTTAGCCATAACGATCGAAAACTACGCGTACAAGCTACCACCGCTCTTGTTCAGATCCAACTGAACTCTGACCAGGCTAAGGACCAACAAGCAAAACTTGCTCAAACAACAACCCGACTACGAGCATGACATCCTTACAACCAAAGCTAGGGCACTTGCCAAGAACCAAAGCCTTGACAACTCAAAGACTGAGCACTGGCTCCTCAACACGAACCCCTCGTGGTTTCTCCAAACATAAACCACGGAACGAGCTACACAAAAGTACACCGGGGTGTACAGCTCCAACTTGATCCAATGCCAACAAGGACTCTCACACAGGGCAACTGTTGCCTCCAAACAGAGCCACTACTAACCAGGGAGCAACAAGAGTCCAAACCCTCTCGGGGTCGACTCACCACGGAAAGCCACATTGGCCAACTCACTCTACAAGAGCATATCCAACCAGGCTAACATACCTCAAGCCAATGTGCTCACTAAACACGCTCCGAACAGCCATCCAACTCATGGCTCTAACACTGGATCAGCCACGCAAACATCGATGCCAACACTACCCATACTAGGGTAACTAAAGGGGTAGCCGAATCATGCTACCAACAAACTGGCTCACAGGCTCACAACACAGGCGCGAGAACTCGAACGCGCTAGCTCTTAACAGCCTACAACATCCTTTGGTACCCAACTCTCGGTGACACTGGAAAGCTCCTACTTTCCCTCGAAAACCTCATACTTGTAGTCCTCTGACTACCACCGAGCTAGATCTCTTATGCAACCCAAACAGGTGCAACCTCAGGAAATGGGTACAAGACTAGCGGGGATGCTATACTCTGGGCGGCCACGGAACCACCTACACAACAGGGCCAACTGGCCTCAATCTAGGCCTCCTCTCAAAGCCTGGTGCCAACAGGCACTACATCTTTAACAACACAAATCAGCCTTAAACGAGCTTTATGCCCCTCTGAGGGAAGGGAAGGTCACTCTCCAAGTGACGGGGAAATGGCACTCAACACAAGAGTCCAAACACTCGAGCAGCCTAATCTATGGCATCTCGCCTAACAGACACGCCAAGGCCTACTCCTGCATCCCACTCGATGCTCAACAAAAGCTCAGGCTAACTCCTGCATCTCACTCTGAGGCGTGCTAACCTCTACCCCTCCACTTGGCAACTCAACTGCCAGGGCCAACTCTGGCCAACGGGTCTACACGACCCTGGGACGCGGCCTCAACATCAACACAATCAGTCCAACACCTCGGTCTGACATGCCAAGCGTCCTGCTCCTCAGAGTGCGATCCACACACTGGCGATCTGGACGAGCACCTCCACCCTCTCAATAGGGGAAAAGCAACAACTGGGCCACAAATGGCCTACGGGAGTCTAAGCTCTGCCTCCCTCTGGGTGCGATCGACACACTGGCGATCTGCACAAAGCATAAAATCTGCCCACACCGGGGCTCTCACCGCTCAACAAGCCGCCAGCATCGCGAAAGTTGGCATGATGGCTCTCTAAGCCCAAACCAACAACGAGTCGTAACTCCGCTTGCGTCTCCGCTCCACAACTCTACACAAGGCATAAAAGCTAGATGAAAAGTATTGTAAATTCTTACCCCTTAGCTTAATTGAACTCAGACAAACCTGGCGGTCGTGGAGTGCTGATGATCATGGGAGCAAACAACCTACGAAGCAGGTTAGTCTACAGAATCTATGACTCTGTGCTTTGATACCAACTGTGACGAACCCGACCCACAACATGGTCCTAAACCGGGGTTCTCACTCAGCATGCAAGTTAAATATGATATCAAGCGGTTTAGTGCTCATATTTAAAAATCATTTCAAACATATGAGAACGGGGAACCCTTAAAACATAACCAACAGTTTTCATTTAAACAATCCAACGAAGTAATACAACCTGGCCAGTATTTACAAATATATACAATACAATTTAAACAACGTTTTAAACAATGTTCCCCTAGGACTCCTGTCCATCTACATGCTGAATAAACAATGCAATAATAAAAGACAGAGTGCCGGCGCTCCCATGATCAATCGGCTCCTCCGCTAGCCCTCCCGGTGTTGTCCCAAGTTACCCGAAAGATAAATAAGGGTGAGTATAAAGATACTCAAGAAGAATCCCCAACCGGGTACAATACGATACATCAGTCATCTAGCACCTCAACATGCAAGCAAACAAATTATCAACACGGATCATAGCTCAACGAGCTCATAAAACAAGATCTGGAGCCATCTAAGTCTCTTACTTCCTACCTAACTGGGATTTGATACATCGACCAATCTGGGACATCGCCGAGGTATCTCGTCACTCCTGGGAATACACTCGATCCCTAAAATGTCCTCAAGGGCCTCCTTGCCCTTGCACTAATCTAGACTTACGGAGAGTACCCGAAGTCGGGCTCTAACGGAAGGAATGGTGTACTCACGACATTAGCTTTGGGGAGCTCTCCGACCGGCAACTAACGCAGCGTGTGCGCGCACACCGCATGCTCCTCTGCAACCGGCGTAAATGCGGGGGCCTAAGGGCAAACTACGCGGGCCAGGTGCACATGCCTATGACTCGGAAGCGGTGTCACTGATCATAGTAGCGCGAGGCCCTCGGCGCTCATCTGTGCAGCATGATCCACCGACCTGAAGCTAAGAACCGGCCAGGGCAGGCTTACACTAATGGCAGGGTTCCGCTCTAGCAGGCTACAAACTAGGCTCTGGCCGAAGTGGGTAGCTAAGTCCACAACCGGCGGGTCGGGGGGGGGGGTAGCAAGATACGTTATGCTGCGCACACTTTACTCCCGACCTGAGCTAAATCCACCTTAGCGACCGGGGGGGAAGCAAGATACGTTATGCTTCGCACACTACTCCCAATCAGTGGGGACAAAGTACGTTATATCCGCTCAGCCTCTGGATGATGACAAACCCTACAACTCTATCTAAGAGTACAGAGCAAAATCAATGATTCCTGGCTAGCAAGCAATGACCGACATAAATCACATTACCTAGCATGATAGTACAACTTAAGCAGGAATCATAAGCATGCTGGCAGAACAAACCTAGCAAGGCACTAACATGTAAAATCAGGCAAACATGCTAGCAAGAAATCAATCAAAGCTCTATCTCTAACATGCTCATAACAATCAGCAAACAAGCAAGGCATATCGAGATATATCGCAGGGTCCACACAACCACGGTAAGAAATCCTTACCTGGAACAAGCAGGAAAACAATAATTATAATAAATCTACGAGCGAATCCTCGAGCCTCTAAACGATCCCGAACAGCCTATACATCAAACAAAGCACCCAAATCACATACATAAACAGCCCAATAAATCCATAACCAGCAGCCAATATATATCGCAGGCGGTGGGCGCAGAGGTGAGTCTTTGGGGCGCGAGTCGCTGCGCGGGCGAGCCGGGCTAGGCGAGGGCGCGGAGAGCAACTGGCCGGCACCGATGCGCGCGCGGCGCTCGACATAGGGAACGGCGCGCGGGCGCGAGCTCGGCAAGCACAGGGGTGCGCGCGCGAGGCGAGGGGCTCGGGCCGTTCGATCTGGCATGGCACTGTGTGAGGGACGGCGATGCGACACTGTGCGCAGCAGGGCGACACGGACCTGGGCGAGGTCGTGCGACGCATTCCTGGGCGAGGGCGAGCTGGGCGACACGGCGCGACCTGGGCGACGCTAGGGCAGGGGCGATCGGCACAGGGTAGGGGCTCGGTGCGCAAGGGAGAGCTGGGCGCTGGGGTCGGGCGAGCTGGGCGGCCAGGGGGCTCGGGCTGGCTCAGGCAGGGGCGACCAAGGGGGGGGCTCGGGTTGGAGGATAGAGAAAGGGAAAAAAATGGGGGAAAATGAGATTTTTTTTTTCTTTTCTTTCTCTCTTTTATTTAAATTTCCAACCTTATCCAAAATTAAATCCAACTTTATCCATTTTCTAATTTTTTTCCAAAAATCCTTAAAATCCTTAAATCTCATTTCCCGGCTTCCTTCTTCGAGACCCGACTGAAGCAACCATTTCCAATCAACAAATCTCACTTCAAACAACCTCCCAAATCAACACTGAAGGCCCGGGCTCGAATCCCAAAGGAAACACCCAAACAACCATCACTTTGCCCAAAACCCAAATCACAACCGAACTCCCAAGCGAAAAGCCCAAACATCTCGGGACTCGCAGTCCACAACAAACAAGCCTCAACAAAGGCAGGAGCTGCCTCGAAGCCCTGAAAAACCATAAATCCTGCCCAGGGAGCAAAAAGACCAAAATACCCCTAAGGGTCCAAACAGCTCTAACGGCCCAACCGAACAACTGAATCTGAACCGGAAGCACCTCGAGAATCGATAGAAAATCGGGCGTTCACGGTTGTGTGGACCCTGCGATATTATATTGATGTGCCTTGTATGCTTGCTGACTGTTATGAGCATGATAGAGATAGGGCAGCTATGATTGATCTCTTGCTAGCATGTTTACCTGATTGTACATGTTAGTACCATGCTAGGTTTGTTCTTCCAGCATGCTTATGATTCCTGCTTTAAGTTCGTAGTATCATGCTAGGTAAGTGTGATTGATGTCGATTATTGTTTGCTAGCCAGGAATCATTTACTCTGTACTCTTAGCTAGTAAAGTAGGGTTTGTCATCATCCAGAGGCTGACAGCAGACATAACGTACTTTGTCCCCATCGGTCGGGAGTAGAGCGAGAGAAGCATAACGTACATTACTTCCACCCCCCCGGCCGCCGATGTGGATTTAGCTACCACATCGGCATAAGCCTAGTTTGTAGCCTGCTAGAGCGGAACCCTGCCAACAGTGTAATCCTGCCTTGGCCGGTTCTTAGCTTCAGGTCGGTGGTTCAGGCTGCACAAATGAGTGCCGAGGGCCTCGCACTACTGTGATCAGTGACACCGCTTCCGAGTCTTAGGCATGCATACCTGGCCCGCGTAGTTTGTCCTTAGGCCCCCACATTTACGCCGGTTGCAGCTGCATGCGGTGTGCGCGCACACGCGTTAGTCGCCGGTTGGGAGAGCTCCCCCGGACTAATGTTCGTGAGTACACCAGTTCCTTCCAGTTTAGAGCCAGACTTCGGGTACTGTCCCGTAAGTCCAGATTTGCTAGCGAGGGTAGAGGCCCTTGAGGAAACCCATTCAGATTGGCTTTTGAGCTGATCATATGGTCGAGGGAGAAAGACCATCGAGGGTGTCGGACATCTTTGGGATTGGTTTTTGAGCTGATCAATTGGCTGAGGGAGAAAGACCCTCGGAGATGTCCCGGGATTGGTTATGAGAACCAATCATTAGGCCGAAAGTAGGAGACTTCCGAGGACTCCGGATCTGGCCTTGTAAGCTCGATGAGCTATGATCTGTGTTGGTAGATGTTTTCATGTATGCTAGGGTACTAGATGACTGATGTATCGTATTATACCCCGGTTGGGGATTCTTACTGAGTATGTTTATACTCACCCTTATTTATCTTTCAGGTAACTTGGGACAACACCATGATGGCTAGCGGAGGGAGCTGATTGATCATGGGAGCTGCCGGCACTCTGTCATTTATTGTTTGCATAATTTGTTCAGCATGTAGATGGACAAGAGTCCTAGGGGAAGCGTTGTTAAAAGTTGTTTAAACTCTTTTGAATGTTTTTATAAATACTGGCCAGGCTTGTTTTACTTCGTTGGTTTGCTTAAATGAAAATTGTTGGTTATGTTTTAAGGGTTCCCCATTCTCATATGTTTTTTAAAGGTTTTAAATATGAGCACTAAACCGCTTGTTGACATATTTAACTTGCATGCTGAGTGAGAACCCAGGTTTAGGACCATGTTTTGGGTCGGGTTCTTACAGTTAACAAGCTAGAGTTGTTCTTAGTAACCTCCGCGTTGGTTTCTGAAATTCTTAGCTAGGTGGTGCTTGGTGTTGACCAAGGTTTGGTTCCCTTGTTGTTTCGTGAGCTAGCTCGGTTCGAGCAAGCGGGCGTTGCCCTGAGGACTTGTTCTTAGTCAGGAGGTTTCGGGAGTTGACCCCTCCCCCGGTGTTTGAGTAAGTACTGTTAGTTCTGGGTAGGTGGTCCAATCGGTTGTGGACTCCCTCTAGTGTTACTTCCGAGAGAGTTGGTTGTTGATGCCTTTGGGTTAGAGCAAGGCAGCGAGCATGTGTGTAGTTTGCTATCCATCGGAAGTTGATTTGCTAAGGAATCATCCCCGTTTAGAAGGAGTCAGCGTAGCTCCTGAGTTGTGAGGTTGAGCAGAGTGGCGCAGCGGTCAGTCCAGCCAGGGGAATTCCTGTGTAGTGTTAGTAGCAAGCGGCAAGTGGTTCGACCTCGTGAGAACGGTGGTTAGCCAGGCTATGTGGTTAAGTTGTTGCTGATTGTTTGATGGATCTTTGGGGTTTGAAGGACCCCTAGTTTCTGTGATCGTTGAGTTGTACCATGGCAGTTGTGGTGCGTTGGCAGTTTGCGTTTAGCTGAGTCACCGTCGAGTGGGTTGGCATGGTGGTGCCGTGGCATTGGTTGGTTAGATCTTTGAGTTTTTATCCTCAAGTTGTTGAGTTGCGGGTAGCCCCGTGTTGTTTTCTTCCTTACTTCTCGAGATTTCCATGAGAGGATTGTTGGTTGCCTCCTTCGTTGGCGATGTTTCTCTTAGACCAGTTGCTGGTAGGATCGCGTTGGAATGTTGCGGTCGGCCGTTGAGGGGCTCAGTTTGTTGGTTTGGCCGAGTGAAGTTTGTGCCTTGACCTTAGATCGCCGTTTTCTCTTTAAGATGGTTGCTTAAGTGTTGTGAGCGCGTGCTAGTTGGAAAAGTTTGCCTTTGGGATCGGTCGCCAGTTGGTGGTTCGACTGGATTTAGTCAAGGCTGGTAAGGCAAACATTGGAGTTCGTTGGTCTCTTGTGAAGTAAGAGTAGACTGACTGGTTCCTGGAACCCGAGAGGTTCAGTTGGTTGGCCAGCATGGTGTAGCGTTGAGATTGTTCGTTAACAGCTGTGAGTATTAAGAGGAGTTACGCCGGTGCATGGCATAGAGTTTTAGAGCCTGTGACCCGTCCACGAGTTTGCTGAGAGTAGCGCCATAGAGAGGCGTTCCGAGTTGGGTTAGCAGGGTTAAGTGAGCCCTAAGATTTTAAGACCGTTTGAGAGCTAGTGCGAGTTTGAGGATGTGGCTTACCGTTTAGCACTATCGCATCTAATTCTTCGGAGTTCAGTGTATGCCCAGTCTTGGTTGAGATAGCTTGTGGCAGACTGGATGGCTCTGTGGCTTTGAGCCTTTGGGAACCCAAGGGGGTTTGGATTTCGAAGAAGGTTTAGTGTTGTCTTGACCGGGAGTTTGGTTGGTCAAGGATAAGTGGAGATTTCCTAGAGTTGTTTCGTCTTAGGACTTTCGAGGACGAAAGTCTTAAAAGGAGGGAGTATTGTAACGACCCAGTTTTCTATTTCGGTTTCCCAGGCGTTTCCGGTTCATTATTCGGATGTTCGGATGGGTTGTTAGTGCTCATCAACACGATCGGTCCAACTCCTCGGTCGGACATGCCAAACGTCCTGCTCCTCTGGGTGCGATCAACATACTGGCGATCTGCACGAAGCACCTCCACCCTCTCACTAGGGAAAAGCGAAAGAATCGGGCCACAAATGGCCAACGGAGTCTAAGCTCTGCCTCCCTCGAACGATGTCCCGTGGGGCATCCGAATCGATCTGGATACCTCAACAAGCTGCTAAACAAACTGCTCGCGATCGCTGAAAGTTGGCATGATGGCTCACTAAGCCCAAACCAACAACGAGTCAGAACCTGCTCGTCTCCGCTCCACAACTCTACACAAGGCATAAAAGCTAGATGAAAAGTATTGTAAATCTTACCCTTTTCTTTAAAACAGTAAACTTAGGCGTACTGATGATCGCTCGAGTCTTGATGATCATGGAAAAACGATCTACAACAAAGGTCGATTATCTGAGAATCTATGACTCTGAGCTCTGATACCAACTTGTAAAGACCCGACCCGAATGGGGCTCTAAATGGTCCCTTACCTCAATGCATGCATACAAATCAACACTAGAATTTGCAATAGGGTTGTTTGGGATTCTAAGTAAAAACCAAAACCGGCAAGAGTTCATTTAAAAGTCAATAAAAAATTCTTGAAACTGTCCCTGCTTTCCAAGCACCTGTTCCAAGACAAATACATTTCCAAAACTTACTCTGATCAGAGATTTATTAAAAACATACAACTTTACAACAATGCTAGAATCCGGAAATACATTCATAAAACAACCTAGGGCTCCGTGCCCAACTACATGCATTCAGAGGACATTTAAAACATAAATACAAGACTCAGAGTTGAACAACGGGTTTTCCATGATCACGGCTCCTCCTCCACCATCCCGCCTCGCGCCATGGTTTCTGAAAGATAAGTAAGGGTGAGTAACAAATTACTCAGTAAGAATCCCCAACCGGGGTACAATACGATATAATCAATCATCTAGAACCAAAGCATGCAAGCAAACAGCCACCAACACAGATTATAGCTCAACGAGCTTACAAAGAAAGATCTGGAGTCATCAGAAGTCTCCTACTTCCGGCCTAACTGGGATTGTGTAAAGACCCGACCCAAGAAACGGTCTCTAACCTAAAGTCCATACTTAGCATGCATGGTTAAGAATATAAACATCATTCAGAGTCGGAAGTTTAAAGCTTTGCAATAAACACTTTTAAAACAAAACCATGATTTCAATTAAATAAAACAGTAAATGACTCGATCAAGATTTTCTTAAAACAATTCAAAGGAAAACGATGCGAGAACATAAAATAGTTTGAGTGCTTTTTCCTAGGGACCCAAGTCCCACTACATGCTAAATCATTAAGGAAAACATTTAAAGAAACGCGTGCGACCCGCAGTCGAGTCACTATCCATGATCATCGAGCCGCTTCCTCCTAGCCATCCACTCTCTGTCCCAAGTTACCCGTGTGAAAGCCACGAGAAAATAAGGGTGAGCAACAAGTTACTCAGTAAGAATCCCCAATCGGGGTACAATACGAAATCATCTCATTTAGCACACGGACATGCAACCATACAAAGACTTAGAGCACGAACGGCTGGCTTAGGCTATGAGCTACTTCTAGGGCGAGCCTATTCAAGGGCTCCCATCAACAGTCACTCCTAGGTCCTACGCTTGGATGCCCTTCGGGCCTTACACAATCTAGGACTCAGTGATGCCCAGTGAGGCCTTACACACTCTAGGACTCAGTGATGCCCAGTGGGGCCTTACACACTTAGGACACAGTGATGCCCTGTGGGGCCTTACACACTTAGGATGCCCATCGGGCCTTACACCTTCGATGATCGGTGATGCCTAGTGGGCCTTACACACCTAGGATGCCCATAGGGCCTTACACCTCCGTAATCGGTGATGCCCAAAGTGGGCCTTACACACCTAGGATGCCCGTGAGGGCCTTACACCTCCGGACTCGGTGATGCCCCCCAAGGGGGCCTTACACACTTAGGATGCCCATCGGGCCTTACACCTTCGTGATGTCCATCGGGTCTTGCCCGGCGGGACCCCAAACTAGTTACCTCTACGGCCTCTATATACTATACATCACACATCTAACTGTAACTTGAATCTAGCAAATACAATAGGCGATGGTTCTATCAAGATAGGAAAGCCTAACATGGAACTTAACGGGATGTAAACATGTCACGAACATGAATCAAAAGAAAACATGAAAACTATCATTAGAAACTCATATAATTACAGTAATCAGCGTGCTATCAACTATTCGCAGGGTCCACACAACCCCGGTAAGAATCCTTACACGAAATAAGTGGAGGTTAATTATCCCGAATCAAATAACGACCCTCGAGCTTTTAAGCGAACTCGAGCAACCTAAACAAGTAATAAAACATCCTAATTAATAAACAGCATCTAAAAGCAGGAAGTCCAAAGGGTGGAGGCTCGGGAATTTACCAACCGAGAAGGTACTCGTCTCGCAGTTAGCAGCAGGGATGTAGCGCCGCTAGGCGCGCGCGGCGCCGGCGCCGTGACTGGAGCTATCGGCCGCTGGCTGGGCGTACTGGCGCGCAGGGGACGAGCGCCGCGCTGGCCGCGCGCGCAGGGACGAGCGCAGCGCGCTGGCCGGGCGACGAGGACGAAGCGGCACGGCACGCAGACGCGGGCGGTGCGGTCTGAGCGTCGCGGCGCGACGGCGGGCTGGGTGGTGTCGTGTGGGCGCGAGGCGGCTACACGGCGGTCTGTTGGGCGACTGGTGCGAGAGTGGAGGCTGGGCCGCGCGGCGGGGCGAGCTGGGCGCTCGACGCGATCTGGTGGCGGTGGCTCGGTGCGGTGAGGCGATGGTCGGCAGGCGTGCGATGTCGTGGGGCGGCGGCAGCAGGCGTTGGGCGCGGCGTGGGCGAGGCACGGCGGCGGTGTGGGGCGGCTTAGGCGGGTGAAGGAGAAGTCTAGGGTTTTGGGTACTTTCTTTTGTCCTTATTTTCTCTTTTCTTTTCTTTAAATATAATTCCCTTCCTTAACTTAAATAGACTTGGGAATCTCATATGACCTTCCCAAGACTCCCCTTCGAGCCCCTACTGACGCGCTTATTTTCCTTATTTAAACCCAAGCTTCCAAACCCCTTTTAGGCCAAGGGTTCGAGTCCTTCCAACACTCCTCCCAAACTAAAAATATAAAAGGAAACCTTATTTTACATTTAGCTAAAAACCGGCCATTACAATACTCCTCCTTAGAAGACTTCCGTCCCCTAAGTCGCTGCTCCTAAAACAACTCTGGGTAACTCCTCCTCATCTCCCCTTCCAACTCCCAAGTAGCTTCCTCAACTCCCCGATTCCGCCATTGCACTTTCACTAGGTCAATGGCCCTGGTTCCTCAAAACCTTTTTCTCAAATGCCGGGATCCTTATGGGTTTCTCCTCAAAGCTCGTGTCATGGTTCAACTGTAAAGGCTCAAAATCTATGACGTGCGAAGGATCTCGCCACATCTTGGCGGAGCATCGAAACGTGGAACACGCTATGCATCGCAGCCAAGGACGGCGGGCAATGCAAACCGATAGGCCACAACCCCAATCCTCTCAAGGACCTCGAAAGGTCCAACAAACTCAGGGCTCGGTTTCCCCTTTTTACCGAACCTCGGGACCCCTCGCCGGAGCTACCTTGAGGAAAACATGCTTTGCCAACCTCAAACTCCAGCTCCCTACGCCTAACATCGGCGTAGCTCTTACCGCTGCTTTGGGCGGTCGAAGATACGAGCTCGATTTTCTCGGCGACCTCATTGGTCACCAAGCAACTCGGGGCTAACACTGCCCGTCACCAACCTCTTCCCGGAAGGCCGGGATCTGCAGCGCTTACCATACAACGCCTCAAACGGTGCCATCCGAATGGTCGACTGAAAACTGTTGTTGTAGGCAAACTCCATCAAGTACAAGTACTGGTCCCAACTGCCGGAAATCCAACACGCAGGCTCGCAACATATCCTCTAAGATCTGATTTACCCGCTCAGTCTGGCCATCGGTCTGTGGGTGGAAGGTCATCTTTGTAGCCACACTCGTGCCCAAACACTGCTGAAGGGCCTTCCAAACCGTGATGTAAAACGGGAATCCCGATCGGAGATAATTGTAACTGGCACTCCGTGGTACCTCACTATCTGCTCAAGGAACAGTTGTGCCCACTGCTCCACGGTGTAGTTTATCCTGCCTGGAATGAAATGGGCACTCTTAGTCAACCTATCAACGACCACCCAAATCTGTGCATATCCTCTAGGAGTCCTGGGCAAACCCGAGATAAAATCCATGGTGATCTCCTCCCACTTCCACCGTGGCACCCAGAGCGGTTGCAACAAACCTGCTTGGCTTCTGCTGGCGCCTTCACTGTTGACAGTGAGACACCGACTAACGAACCGGGCAATCTCCCTCTTCATCCCCATCCACCAAAAAGTCTGCTTAAGATCTTGGTACATCTTGTTACCCCACAGGTGCCAAGAAAAAGGCGAGGTGTGAGCCTCGGTCAATAACTCTGTCACGAACACCGGCATCGGCCGGAACACACGGTAGACCTTTATATCTCGGACCCCATCCGCAAGTATCACAAAGTCGAAGTCACCATCACCTGAACCTCTCATACAAACTTTTAACTTAGGATCTTTCACCGGGTCGTCGATAATCCTTTGCCTTATCGAAGAAATTTGGATGGTCAATCGAGCTACCCTCAGCGGTAACATCCCCTAACAACATCGCTATTTCCGCCTCTCTCGAGATCCTTCCCGATGATACTCTTGGGGTTTGCCAATGTTGCGCGATCACGAGGCCTTTCTACTTAGTGCATCAGCCACAACATTTGCTTTTCCAGTGGTGATACAAGATCTCACAAATCGTAATCCTTCACGAGCTCCAACCACCTCCTCTGCCTCATGTTCAGGTCCTTCTGAGTGAAGAAATACTTGAGGCTTTGGTGATCCGAGAAAATCTGAATCTTCTCCCCATACAAGTAGTGCCTCCAAATCTTAAGTGCAAAGACGACCGCTGCCAACTCCATATCATGAGTCGGGTAATGCTCTCGTGCGCGTTTCAATCGCACGAAGCGTACGCTATCACCTTACTGTGTTGCATCAGAACGCATCCCAAACCAAACTTGCTGGCATCACTGTACACCACGAAACCCCCAGTACCCTCCGGGACCGCCAACACCGGGGCAGAGTCAAACTGCTCTTTAGCTTAGCAAAACTCTCATCGCACTTCCTATCCCAAACGAAATCAACACCCTTCCTCGTCAATCGAGTAAGCGGGGCAGCTATAGCGGAAAAATTTTGAACGAAGCGTCGGTAATATCCGGCGGACCGGTGAAGCTACGAATCTCCGTCCACGATCGTCGGTCTGGCCCACGAACTAACGGCCTCTACCTTCGAAGGGTCCACAGCCACTCCCTCCTTAGACACAACGTGTCCCAGAAATGCTACCTCCTCGAGCCAAAAGTCACACTTTGAGAACTTCGCGTAGAGCTTGTTCTCGAGCAAGGCTGCCAAAATCTGCCTTAGGTGCGAGGCATGGTCCTCCTTAGACTTAGAGTACACAAGAATGTCATCTATGAACACGATGACAAAGCGGTCCAAGAACGCCTTGAACACTCTGTCCATCATGTCCATGAATGCAGTGGGGCGTTTGTCAATCCGAACGACATGACTACGAACTCATAATGCCCATACCTTGACTCGATCATTGTCTTGGGAATATCTTGCATCCCGAATCCTCAACTGGTGGTAGCCCGACCTCAAGTCAATCTTTGAAAACACACAAGCTCCCTGGAGCTGGTCAAACAGGTCATCGATACGAGGCAGCGGGTACTTGTTCTTAATGGTTACCTTGTTCGGTTCCTCATAATCGATGCATAGGCGCATCGAGCCATCCTTTTTCTTAACAAACAAAGACGGTGCTCCCCACGAGGACACACTCGGCCTAATAAATCCTCTGTCAAGCATCTCCCGCACTGTTCTTTTTTAACTCTTTCACTCTGCTGGCGCCATGCGATAAGGAGCTTTCGAGATAGGGCGAGTCCCCGGCTCAAGCTCTATTGAGAAGTCCACCTCCCTTCTTGGCGGCGCCGTGCAACTCCTCCGGAAAAACATCTGCAAACTCTTGCACTATGGGCACCGCTCGACAGATAGTGGGTCACGGTTCTCCCAGTCCAACTTAGCTAAGAAACCCCAAGCTCCTCGAGCTAACAAACGGTGAGCTTTAATCGCCGAAATCACCGGCGGACACACCCCCACTCTGGGTGCCCCGAAATTTAAAGGTAGGCCTACCTCGGCGGCTGAAACACCACCTCCTTACAACGACAGTCCAATCATAGCGTGGTTATCACTAACCAATCCATGCCGAGGATCACATCAAAACAACTCATAGCTAACACAATGAGGGTAACTCAGCAGAGTGCAGTCGGATACATGTCCGACCGTCCCTTACCTTCCAGCTGCCAAAGATACTAGTTCCCGAGGAGTAGCGACAGGACAACTCAAAACCTAGAGGCTCTAAATTCATGCAAGCAAGCTCAGCAAAAACAGCAGAAACAAACGAATGGGTGGAACCCGAATCAAACAACACAAAGGCGAGGTGATCAAGAACTAGGAGCGTACACCTCGCCATCAGCGTGCAGTCTCTCTCTCACCTCTGGCGAGTCGTAGCATATACTCTTCCTCGCTCACTGAGCCGGCCGTGCCCACCATCGCTTACGGGTGCGATCTGCCGGCCCGATGCCCTTCCTTTCCACAATTGAAACAAGCCCTAGGGTTACCACCACAGGGTCCCCAATGCTGCTTCCCGCAGGATCTACAATACGGTGGCGGCCTCCCTACGCCCTGTTGGCGGGCCGATCCGATTCTGGTCTCGATGATGGTCTCTCGCCATGATAAGAACCACAGGGCGACCGCCCCGGACATTGCTCCCTGAGTCAAACTTGCGCTTCTGGCCCGAGTACACTGGGGCCTTAGACACTACGGTACTAACAACCTGCTCTGGAGGATACTTCCCATCATAAATCGTTGCCAACTGTACTGTCTTGGCAAAAGTTTCTGGGGCCTGTGCCCTAACATCCTGAGACACTCCCTGTCTCAAACCCGCAATAAACTTCCTGATCTTCAGTTCCGGGGTAGAAATCAACTGTGGCGCGAAGTATCCATACTCTGAGAACTTCTTCTCGTACACCTCGATCGAGTCAGACCCCTGCTTAAGGTTTGAAAATAGCTCAATCATCTTCTCTTGGGCTTCTTCGCTGATAAATTTTGCCTTGAACTCAGCCTTGAAGAACTCCCAGGTGGCAGGTGGAGACCCAGCCGGTCTCTCACTTAAGGTGGAATCCCACCACCACTTAGCTGTACCGGCTAATACGTGAGCTGCACATCGAGCTCGTTGCACCTCAGGACACTCCATTACCATAAACGTATATTCTAACTCAGCAATCCACGTGGCAGCTACCAATGGTTCCCCAGGGGCACTAAACTTCTCCGGCTTCCATTTCACAAAATCCTTCAGCCACTTGCCTAGATCCTCAGCACCTTCCGCCATAACGGCCTCATTCACAATTGGCTCTGCGAGTCGGCGGTCTTGGTGGCGCCTGCAGATCCTCTCTTTGAACCAACTCGGTCGATTCTTTGATCTCGAACGCGGACTCCTCCTCTCTGCGCGCAGCTAACCAAGCTTGCGTTTCAGCTCTCTGCTCGGCCCTCTGGTCGGCTAGCAACCCAACCATAAGAGCCCTCATAGATTCCACGAAAGCAGCTCCCGGTGCAGCCTCTCGAGACTCGCTTGCCCCTACACCCTCTCCGGGCAACACAGTTGAAGGGCCTGATGGTGGCCTAACCTCAGCATCAGCTTGGGACGAGGTCCCCCCGGTGTCAGAATCGATACGAATGCCCTGGGTGGTCGGCCTCGAGCCTCCCTGCCCTCTACGAGTGACTGGCATACCGAAAATCTACAGCCAAACCAACAATGGGTCAGAACCTGTCTTCCCTGCTCTACAACAACAAGTCATGTACATGCAAGGTGCAACCGGTATTGTAATTCTTAACCCTTAACTTTAAACTTACGGACATACCTGATGGCTGGCGGAGCGCTGATGATCATGGAAAACAACCTACAATCGCAGTCGGTCTCTACGAACCTATAACTCGGGCTCGATACCAATCAGAAGACCCGACCCAAGAAACGGTCTCTAACCTAAAGTCCATACTTAGCATGCATGATTAAGAATATAAACATCATTCAGAGTCGGAAGTTTAAAGCTTTGCAATAAACACTTTTAAAACAAAACCATGATTTCAATTAAATAAAACAGGTAAATGACTCGATCGATGACTTTCTTAAAACAATTCAAAGGAAAACGATGCGAGAACATAAAATAGTTTGAGTGCTTTTTCCTAGGGACCCAAGTCCCACTACATGCTAAATCATTAAGGAAAACATTTAAAGAAACGTCGACCCAGTCGACTATCCATGATCATCGAGCCGCTTCCTCCTAGCCATCCACCTCTGTCCCAAGTTACCCGGTGGAAAGCCACGAAAAATAAGGGTGAGCAACAAGTTACTCAGTAAGAATCCCCAATCGGGGTACAATACGAAATCATCTCATTTAGCACACGGACAGGCAACCATACAAAGACTTAGAGCACGAACGGCTGGCTTAGGCTATGAGCTACTTCTAGGGCGAGCCTATTCAAGGGCTCCCATCAACAGTCACTCCTAGGTCCTACGCTTGGATGCCCTTCGGGCCTTACACAATCTAGGACTCAGTGATGCCCAGTGAGGCCTTACACACTCTAGGACTCAGTGATGCCCAGTGGGGCCTTACACACTTAGGACACAGTGATGCCCAGTGGGGCCTTACACACTTAGGATGCCCATCGGGCCTTACACCTTCAGTATCAGTGATGCCCAGTGGGCCTTACACACCTAGGATGCCCATAGGGCCTTACACCTCCAGAATCAGTGATGCCCAGTGGGCCTTACACACCTAGGATGCCCGTAGGGCCTTACACCTCCAGACTCAGTGATGCCCAGTGGGGCCTTACACACTTAGGATGCCCATCGGGCCTTACACCTTCAGATGTCCATCGGGTCTTGCCTTTGGACCCCAAACTAGTTACCTCTACGGCCCTCTATACTATACATCACACATCTAACTCAGAACTTGAATCTAGCAAAGATACAATAGGCGGCATGGTTCTATCAAGATAGGAAAGCCTAACATGGAACTTAACGGGATGTAAACATGTCACGAACATGAATCAAAAGAAAACATGAAAACTATCACTAGAAACTCATATAATTACAATGTCAGCGTGCTATCAACTATTCGCAGGTCCACACAACCCCGTAAGAATCCTTACCGGAAATAAGTGGAGGTTAATTATCCCGAATCAAATAACGACCCTCGAGCTTTTAAGCGAACTCGAGCAACCTAAACAAGTAATAAAACATCCTAATTAATAAACAGCATCTAAAAGCAGGAAGTCCAAAGGGTGGAGGCTCGGGAATTTACCAACCGAGAAGGCACTCGTCTCGGCAGCAGCGAAGAGGATGCGACAGCGCCGCTAGGCGCGCAGGCGCGCGCGCGCCCGACTGGCGCTATCGGCGCGCGCTACTGGCGGCGCGGCGCGGCGGGACGCCGCGCGCGCTGGCGCGCTGTGCGAGGACGAGCGCAGGCGCGCTGGCTGGCGGACGCGGACGAGCGGCACGGGCACGCAGACGCGGGCGGTGCGGCGTCTGGCGGCGCGCGCGACGGCTGGGGTGGTGTCGTCGGCGGTCTTGGAGGCGGCTACACGCCGGTCGCGGGGCGACTGGTGCGGAGTCGAGGCCGGCTATGCGCGGTGGCGAGCCGGGCCGCTCAACGCGATCCGGGCCGGCAGCGGGCTCGGTCGCGGTCGCGGCGATGGTCGCAGGCGTCCGATGTCGTGGGGCGAAGCAGAGGCGTTAGGCGGCGCGGGGCGAGGCACACAGCGGTGTGGGGCGGCTTGGGCGAGGGTGAAGGAGAAGTCTAGGGTTTTGGGTTCTTTCTTTTATCCTTATTTTCTCTTTTCTTTTTCTTTAAATATAATTCCCTTCCTTAACTTAAATAGACTTGGGAATCTCATATGACCTTCCCAAGACTCCCCTTCGAGCCCCGGCTGACGCGTTTATTTTCCTTATTTAAACCCAAGCTTCCAAACCCCTTTTTAGGCCAAGGGTTCGAGTCCTTCCAACAGCTCCTCCCAAACTAAAAAATATAAAAGGAAACCTTATTTTACATTTAGCTAAAAACCGGGCTGTTACAGATTGGATACATTGTCCAATCCTGGACATCACCGAGGTATCTGTCACTCGGGGGGAATACACTGATCCCTAGAATGTCCTCAAGGGCCTCCTTGCCCTTGCACTAATCTGGACTTACAGGAGAGTACTCGAAGTCAGGCTCTAACAGAAAGAATGGTGTACTCACGAACATTAGCCCGGGGGAGCTCTTCGAACCGGCAACTAACGCGTGAGCGCGCACACCGCATGCTCTTCTGCAACCGGCGTAAATGCGGGGCCTAAGGGCAAACTACGCGCGGGCAGTGCGCATGCCTAAGACTCGAAGCGGTGTCACCGATCACGATGCGCGAGGCCCTCGGCGCTCATCATGCGGCTGGTCCCACCGACACGAAGCTAAGAACCGGCCAAGGCAGGCTTACACCGTTGGCAGGGTTCCGCTCTAGCAGGCTACAAACTAGGCATACGCCAATGAGGTAGCTAAGTCTCATTGGCTGCCGGGAGGGGGGAGAAAAAGAAAGGTATGTTATGCTTTGCTCAATATCAGACCACTGGGGACAAAGTACGTTATGTCCGCTCTCAACCCCTGAAGCAATGCTTCGCTTTGCTCCCTGTAAGGACCCGACCCGAATGGGGCTCTAAATGGGCCCTTACCTCAATGCATGCATACAAATCAACACTAGAATTTGCAAGATGGTTGTTTCGGATTCTAAGTAAAAACCAAAAACCGGCAAGAGTTCATTTAAAAGTCAATACAAAATTCTTGAAACACATCCCTCTGTTTCCAAGCACTGCTCCAAGACAAATACATTTCCAAAACTTACTCTGATCAGAGATTTATTTAAATCATACAAGCTTTACAACATTTACAACAATGCTAGAATCCGGAAATACATTCATAAAACAACCTAGGGCTCCGTGCCCAACTACATGCATTCAGAGGACATTTAAAACATAAATACAAGACTCGAGAGATGAACAACGGGTTTTCCATGATCACGCCTCCTCCTCCACCACCATCTGCCTCGCGCCATGGTTTCTGAAAGATAAGTAAGGGTGAGTAACGAATTACTCAGTAAGAATCCCCAACCGGGGTACAATACGATAAACATGGTCATCTAGCAGAAAGATATGCAAGCTATGAATATAAACACAGAATAGAGCACATAGCTTAGCCCACACTTGGGCCTCGGATGCCAACTCAGGGTCTTAGTCCGGAAATAAATCACCACACAACACATCACACAAGTCGCCCTATACGAGAAACAAGTCTCGGCCTCGGCTGCTCTCTCTCGTCGACGAAAGGTACATCTGCTCAAGATCCCGAGGAGCTCTCGGTCGGCGCCAGTAATGAGCGTAAACATGCACCGCGCGTGCTCTACGCAGAACTATGGGGTGCTGCCGGTCTAGAGGCAAGCCGCCCATGTCCATCCACCACGCCTAACTAATTCTTTGGATCGGTGTCACCGACATAGGGTGTGAGACACGTGTAACGGCCCGATTTTCTATTCCAGTTCTCGAGGTGCTTCCGGTTGATTCGATGGTTCGGTTGGGCCGTTAGAGTGCTTTTGACCCTTAGGGTATTTTGGTCTTTTGCTCCCGGGCGAGATTTGTGGATTTTCGGGGTTTGAGGCGCTCCGCCTTTGTTGAGGCTTGTATGTTGGTGGTCATGCGAGTCCCGAGATGTTTGGGCTATTCGTTTGGGAGTTCGGTTGTGATTTGGGTTTTGGGCAAAGTGATCGTTGTTTGGGTGTTTCCTTTGGGATTCGAGCCCAGACCCTTAGAGATGATTTGGGAGTTTATTTTTTTAAGTGAGATTTGTTGATCGGAAAAGGTTGCTTCAGCCGGGTCTCGAAGGAGGAAGCCGGGAAGTGGGATTTAAGGACTTTAAGGCTTATTTAAATTGGTTAAGGATGGAAAGGAGGATAAAATCCCATTTTTCCTTTTAATTCCCTTTTTCCTTTTATTTTTTCCCTTTTATTTTCCAAAATCCCCAAAATTCCTTTTTCTCTCCCTTTCTCTCTCCTCCAGCCGAGCAAATTTCCCTAGCCGCACCATGCCCAAACCCTAGTCGCACCATGTCCAAATGAGCCGCGCCTCGCACCACCAGCCGCCCAGGTCGCCCATGCCCGCGCCGTGCCGAGCCACCCCAGCGCCCGATTGCATCGCCCTCGCCCTAGTCGCGCCGAGCACAGATCTGCATCGCCCAGGCCGTCTCCGTGTCGCCTAGGTCGCGCCGAGCCCAGATCGGCATCGCCCAGGCCGTCTCCGTGTCGCCCAGGTCCGTGTCGAGTCGCCCGAGCCCCGCCGCGACCGAAGTCGCCGCCCACAGGGTCGCCGTGCCTTCTCGAGCGCCGAGCCCATCACGGCCTCTCGCGCGCGCTCCGTGCGCCGTCTTCTGCCAAGCGCGCCGTGTGTCGTCGCCGCCCACTGAGAGCTCGAGCCGCGCGCCGCGCGCCTGCTTGCCTCGCCCAGCCACACGCTGTGCTGCTGCGCCAGCGCCACGCCTGCGCCCCGTGCTCGGCGCTGTGCCCAGCGCCCACCAGTGCTCTTCTGCGCCACACACTGTTGTGTGTTTGGTGGTTGGCCCGAGCCTTGTGGCTTCTCGGATGGTATTTCCCGAGTCTTTTCTTCGTTGGGCCCCGATTTGTTGGTCTGCTTGTTTAGGGATTTATTTGGGCTGCTTTTATGTATTTGATTTGGGCTGCTTTATTTTATGTTTAGGTTGTTTGGGTTTGATTAGAGGCTCGAGGATTTCTTGGTTGATTTGTGATTATTTTACGCTTGTCCTGGTAAGATTTCTTCTGTGTGGTTGTGTGGACCCTGCGATATATCTCGATTGTGCCTTGTATGTTTGCTGATTGTTATGAGCATGATAGTGATAGGCGACTTTGTTTGATCTCTTGCTAGCATGTTTGTTGATTTCACATGTTAGTGCCATGCTAGGTTTGTTCTTCCAAATGCTTGTGATTCTGTTTAAGTTGTAGTATCATGCTAGGTAAACGTGATTGATGTCGGTCATTGCTTGCTAGCCAGAATCATTGATTTACTCGGTATTCTTAGATAGCGTAGTAGGGTTTGTCATCATCCGGGCCGAGAGCGGACATAACGTACTTTGTCCCCACCGGTCGGGAGTAGAGCGAAGCATAACGTACATTGCTTCCCCGGCACCGATGTGGATTTAGCTACCACATCGGCATAAGCCTAGTTTGTAGCTCGCTAGAGCGGAACCACCGCCAACGGTGCAAGCTCGCTTGGCGGTTCTTAGCTTCGTGTCGGTGGTACACAGTGCGCACAGATGAGTGCCGAGGGCCTCGCACTCATCGTGTTCAATGACACCGCTTCGAGTCTTTAGGCATGCGTACTTGACCCGTAGTTTGCCCTTAGGCCCTGCATTTACGCCGGTTGCGAGATGAGCATGCGGTGTGCGCGCGCACGCGCGTTAGTCACCGGTTCGGAGAGCTCCCGGGCTAATGTTCGTGAGTACACCAGTTCCTTCCATTTAGAGCCGGACTTCGGGTACTCTCCCGATAGTCCAGATTGTTAGCGAGGGCAAGGAGGCCCTTGAGGACACCCGTTGGGATTGGCTTTTGAGCTAATCAATTGGTCGAGGGAGAAAGACCCTCGAGGGTGTCGGACATCTTGGGATCGGTTTTTGAGTGATCAATTGGCCGAGGAGAAAGACCCTCGGAGATGTCCCGGATTGGTTATGAGAACCAATCATTAGGTCGGAAGTAGGAGACTTCCGATGATTCCGGAAGTAAGAGACTTCCGATGCTTCCAGATCTTGTTTTATGAGCTCGTTGAGCTATGATCTGTGTTGATAGCTGTTTGCTTGCATGTTGAGGTGCTAGATGACTGATGTATCGTATTGTACCCCTGTTGGGGATTCTTCTTGAGTATGTTTATACTCACCCTTATTTATCTTTCAGTAACTTGGGACAACACCGGGAGGGCTAGCGGAGGGAGCTGATTGATCATGGGGAACCGCCAAGACTCTGTCTTTTATTATTGCATTGTTTATTCAAATGTAGATGGACAGAGTCCTAGGGGAACATTGTTTAAAACGTTGCTTAAATTGTATTGTACATTTTATTAAACACTGGCGTGTTGTTTTACTTTGTTGGATTGTTTTAAATGAAAATTGTTGGTTATGTTTTAAGGGCTCCCCCTTCTCATATGTTTTCAAAGGTTTTTAAATATGAGCTCTAAACCGCTTGTTATCATATTTAACTTGCATCTTGAGTGAGAACCTGTGTTTAGGACCATGTTTTGGGTCGGGTTCTTCTGGGCTTGGTATCGAGCACGAGTCATAGATTCTCGTAGACTAACTCGCTTTGTAGGTTGTTGTTCCCATGATCATCAAGACTCCACGGCGCCAGTTTGTCCGAGTTCAATTAAGTTAAGGGGTAAGAATTTACAATACTTTTCTTCTAGCTTTTATGCCCGTGTAGAGTTGTGGAGCGGAGACGAGCGGGTTCTCGACTCGTTGTTGGTTTGGGCTTAGAGAGCCATCATGCCAACTTCTCGCAGCAAGTCGCAGCAGCTTTTGTTGAGCGGTGAGAGCCCCAGTGTGGGCCAAAGATTTATGCTTTGTGCGGATCGCCAAAGGTGTGTCGATCGCACTCGCAGAGGAGGCGAGAGATTAGACTCCCATAGGCCATTTGTGGCCCGATTGTTGGTTTCTCCCCAGTGAGAGGGTGGAGGTGCCTTGTGCGATCGCCAGATGTGTTGATCGCACCCGCAGGAGCAGACGCTTGGCATGTCCGACCGAGGATCCGGACCGATCGTGTTGATGTTGAGGCCGCGTCCCAGGGGTTGTTTAGCCCGCTTGGCGAGTTGGCCCCGGCGATTGAGTTGCCTAGAGGAGGGGGTAGAGGCTAGCACGCCTCGTAGTATGACTCCTTGAGCAGAGTGTGTGCTCCACCCATGAGAGGTTGATGGCGTGTCTTTAGCTATCGAGAGCAAAGACCCAGCGCAGCTTTGTAGCGCGTGAGTGAGGAGTCTCGGGCACAGATAGCCCAAATAACGAGTTTGTTTCAACATTTTTCCCCAGCAGCTCTTGTAGCCCCGGAGGTTCCCGGAGGGCATGATCAGCAGTTTATGCAGATTGAGTTTGTTGGCGTTGATGGAGCCGCCCGGCTTTGGCAAGTGGATGCCTCAGAGAGCTCGATGTATTAGAAAGTCCTGCTGCTAGTAGTAAAGCGGTTGGCCAGGTTTGAGTTTAACATCCGTGTGTTGGGATGTCCTGTTGTTCAGAGGCCGAGGTGTGCCGTTCCCGTGCTGTTTGGTACAGCAGTTGGTGGTGGTAGTCCCTTGAGAGACGGGACTAGCAGAGTCTCCACCAGTCGCCCGATTGATTGGCAAGTTGCCGTGTTAGTGGCTTGAGGCAGATGTAGAGACATCTGTGCCCCCTTGCAAGCCTGCTGTTGTTTTGCAGCCAGTTCTCTTTGTACCCTCGTAGCCAGGGTGTAGTGTGGAGTTTTGTAAGGACCCGACCCAAGAAACGGTCTCTATCCTAAAGTCCTTACTTAGCATGCATGATTAGGAATGTAAAACGTTGTTCAGAGTTTGAAATTTAAATCTTTGAAGTAAGCACGTTCAAAACAAGGAAAATAGAATTCCATTTAAAATAAACAGGTAGATAACTGATCAGTACTTTCTTAAAAACAAATCAAGGGAAACGGTACGAGAAACATAAAATAGATTTTTGAGTGCTTTTCCTAGGGACCCAAGTCCCACTACATGCTAAATCATCAAAGAAAACATTAAAAGAACGTGCAACTCGTGTCGTCACTATCCATGATCATCGAGCCGCCTCCTCCTAGCCATCCAGCCTCTGTCCCAAGTTACCTGGGGAACGCCACAGAAAATAAGGGTGAGCAACAAGTTACTCAGTAAGAATCCCCAATCGGGGTACAATACGAAATCATCTCATCTAGCACACGGACATGCAACCATACAATGACTTAGAGCGGGCACGGTTGGTGTAGGCTATGAGCTACTTCAAAGGCGAGCCTACTCAAGGGCTTCCGTCTATAGCCTCTCCTAGGTCCTACATTTGGATGCCCTTCGGCCTTACACAACCTAGGACACGGTGATGCCCAGTGGGGCCTTACACACTTAGGATGCCCATCGGGCCTTACACCTTCATGTCGGTGATGCCCAAAGTGGGCCTTACACACCTAGGATGCCCATAGGGCCTTACACCTCCGAATCGGTGATGCCCAAAGGGGCCTTACACACCTAGGATGCCCATAGGGCCTTACACCTCCGAATCGGTGATGCCCCAAAGGGGCCTTACACACCTAGGATGCCCATAGGGCCTTACACCTCCGAATCGGTGATGCCCAAAGGGGCCTTACACACCTAGGATGCCCATAGGGCCTTACACCTCCGAGAATCGGTGATGCCCAAAGGCCTTACACACCTAGGATGCCCATAGGGCCTTACACCTCCGAATCGGTGATGCCCGGTGGGCCTTACACACCTAGGATGCCCATAGGGCCTTACACCTCCGAGAATCGGTGATGCCCAAAGGGCCCTTACACACCTAGGATGCCATAGGGCCTTACACCTCCAGATGTCCATTGGGTCTTGCCCGAGCGGGACCCCAAACTAGTTGCCTCTACGGTCCTCTATACTATACATCGCACATCTAACCGTAACTTGGATCTAGCAGCATACAAATGGCAGCATGGTTCTATCAAGATAGGAAAGCCTAACATGGAACTAACGGGATGTAAACATGTCACGAACATGAATCAAAAGAAAACATGTAACCTATCACTAGAAACTCATATAATTACAGTAATCAGCGTGCTATCAACTATTCGCAGGGTCCACACAACCCCGGGTAAGAATCCTTACCTGGAAATAAGTGGAGGTTAATTATCCCGAATCAAATAACGACCCTCGAGCTTTTAAGCGAACCCGAGCAACCTAAGCAAGTAATAAAATATCCTAATTATTAAACAACATCTAAAATCAGGAAGTCCAAAGGGTGGAGGCTCGGGAATTTACCAACCGAGAAGGCACACGCCTCGCAGCAAGCAGCAGGACGGGCGCCGCTGGCAGCAGGGCGCTGGCGCTGGCGCCGGCGCTGGCGAGGCCGGCGGCGCTGGCGCTAGCTAGCGCGCGCGCAAGGCAGACGTCGGGTCTCGCGAGAGCAGCGCGCGCGCGTCGCGTCTGGGCGGCAAAGAACGGAGCGCGCGCGCGCGTCGGGCTGGGCGAGGCAAGGCGATCGGGCGCGCTGGCATGGGCGATCGAGGCGCTGGCGCGCTGGGCGGGCATGGGGCTGGCTGTCACTGCGCGCGCTGGCCGAGTGAAATTGGCTGCTGGTGCGCTGGGCTGGCAAATTGGCTGCTGCTGCGCGCGCTGGCTTGAGCAACTGGCCGCTCGTGCGCTGGGCTGAGTAGGGCTGAGCGGGGGTGCGGCTAGGGCGGCTAGGGTTTCTTGGTGAGGTCGGCTAGGAGAGAGAGAGAGAGAGAGAGAGAGATTTTTCCAAAACAAGGGGAATAGGATTTCTTTTCCTTTTCCTAATTTAAATGGGTCTAAAATCCCTTCCCAAGGCTTTCTCTTGCGGGTCCCGCTAAAGAAATTCTTTTCTTTTTAACTAAATCTTCTTTTCTAAAAACTCCAATTTCACCATTAGGGCAAGGGTTCAAATCTCAATGGGACCAATTAAATTCCAATTAATTTTGCTATCAACCTAATGTCTCCGAACTTCTAATCAACTAACCCAAACTCCTTGGGTCTTGCAACCAACATTAATCAAGTCTCAACGAAGGCCGAAATGACCACAAAGCCCCGAAAATCCTCAACCTCTGACCGGGGAGCAAAATACCAAAATACCCTTAAAGGTTAAAAAGCTCTAACGGCCCATCCGAACATCCGAATAATGACCCGAAATCACCTGGGTAACCGAAATAGAAAACTGGGCCGTTACAATACTCCCTCCTTTTAAGACTTTCGTCCTCGAAAGTCCTAAGACGAAAACAACTCTATGAAACTCCACTGATTCTTAACCAACCAAGCTCCTGATTAAGATAACACAAATCTTTCTTTGAAACCGAACCCTTTTGGGTTCCCAAAGGCTCCAAGCCCAACAGACACCGAGTCCGCCACGAACTATCTCAACCTAAACCGAACTAACACTTGAGCTTTGAAGAAAACATGCGATAACTAGCCAGTGAGCCACATCCTCTGATTCGCACCAATTCTCAAACGGTCTTACGACTCTAGGGCTCACTTATCCCTGCTAACCCAACTCGGAACGCCTCTCTGCGGTGCTACTCTTAGCAAACTCGTGGACGGGTCAGAAGCTCTAAAACTCAACGCCACGCTCCGCGAACTTCTCTGAATGCTCATAGCTGTTATCAAACAACCTCGACCCTTCACCATGCTGACCAAACAACTGAACCTCCCAGGTTTCAGAAACAAAACGGTCTACTCTTACTTCGCAAGAGACCTGCGAACCCCACTAGTTGCCTACAATCCTTAACGAAATCCAATTCGAACCACCAACCGGTGATCGATCCTAGGCAACCTTCTCCAACTAGCATGCGTCCACAACACTAAAGCAACCATCTTACGAGAAATCGAAGCACCAAAGCCAAGGGGCACTTTTCTGTTCACCAAACGGCTACCACCAACACACCACCAAACTTCACTCTACCACCTTTAGAAGACAAGGTCCGTGCACAGGCTCCACTCACCCAAACTAACAAACTGAAAGCCCCTCAACGGCCGACAACAAACTTTCCAATGCAATCCGATCAGCCACCGCCTAGGTGAACATCGCGGATAGGGAAACAAACAACATTCCTCTCACGGGAACCTCGAGCAGCAAGGAATAAAACAACACGCAGATATTAGAACCACAAAAGCTGGAGGATAACAACTCAAAGGTTTCCAACCAATGCCACGACATCTCTGTGCCAACCCACTCAACTGTGGCTCAGCTATAACGCCAACTGCGAACGCACATCAACTAGGAACAAAGCCCAAGAAGGGCTTGCTCTGCAGAAAACTCAACCCAAGCTTATAACGAGCAAGGCTCGCCTCCAAGCCGCCACTCAACTCTTAAGTCCAATCGCTACTCAAAGGACTTTCTCCTTTTAGCCTAGGCCTAACTCATCTTGCGACTAGAAACTCCATACTCGGAACATCGCAAGGGAAACGGACCGACGAGGCTATCTCCAAAGATAATACTCGAGGCTGGCATCCATGGTGCAACTCAACCACCAAAGGAACTAGGGTTTTCTTCAAACCCCAAAGAACCAACAACTTTCCAAAGAAAAATCAACTCTTAAACTGGTGGCCTCCGCCCTTGCGGGACAAACAACTTTTTGCTTGCTAACAACACAAGGCGGGGACCCTCTCATCAAGCTAACCAACTGCGCTACTCGATCAACTACACAACTCAAGAGCTACACCGACTACTCCTCAACGGGAAACGATTTCCCGAAGCGCGAACCTCTGAAGGGCAGCGAACATCACACATGCTCGCTGACTAGCTCAAACCCAAGGGCAACAACAACCAACTCTCTTGGAAGCAACACCCAAGAGGAAACCTCAACCGATTGGACCACCAATCCAGAACAAGCAGAACTTACTCAACCACCGAAGGAGGGGTCAACTCCCAAAACTTCCTGACCAGAACAGTCCTCGTGGCAACGCCCTCTTGCTCGAACCAAGAGCTAGCTCTTGACACCTCAAACATCCTTTGGTACCCAACTCTCTGGTGACTCAAAATGCTCCTATTTTCCCTCGAAAACCTCATACTTGTAGTCCTCTGACTACCACCTAGCTAGATCTCTTATGCAACCCAAATAGGTGCAACCTCAGGAAATGGGTACAAGACTAGCGGGGATGCTATACTCTCGGCGACCATGGAACCTCCTGCACAAAAGTGCCAACTGGCCTGAATCTAGGCCTCCTCTCAAAGCTTGGTGCCAACAGGCACTACATCCTTTACAACACAAATCAGCCCTAAACGAGCTTTATACCCCTTTGAAGAAAAGGAAGGTCACACTCCAATTGACGGGGCAATGGCACTCGGCACAAGAGTCCAAATACTCGAGCAGTCTAATCCTCGGCATCTCGCCTAATGCACATGCCACGGCCTACTCCCGCATCCCACTCGATGCTCAATAATAGCTCAGCCAACTTCGCATCCCACTCGATGCTCAACAAAAGCTCAGCCAACTTCTCGGTGGCAACAACTTGTTCCACACTTGGAACATCCAAACAAAAGAGTGCTCCACTCTACTAGCCCGCTGAAATCCACAAACGGATTAAGCCCTGACAAGCAAACTCCACACTACCCCCTGGCTACGAGGGTACTAAAAGAACTGGCTGTAAAACGACAGCAGGCTTGCAAGGGGACAGGATGTCTCTACATCCTTCTCAAAAGCTACTAACACGGCAACTTGCCAATAGACCGGGCGACTGGTGGAGACTCTGCTGGTCCGCCTCTCACAGGGGACTTCCACCACCACACTGCTGCATCAAATAAAGACACGAACGGCACGCCTCGACCTCTGAACATCAGGTCATCGGTCTCTGAACACCAGGTCATCCCAATACTTGGATGATAAACTCGAACCTGGTCAACCACCTCGCTTCTGCTTGCCAAACTCGGCGGCTCGAATAATTCCAACTAACTCATCAGCAAGAACCTGCTGATTAAGCCCTTCCGGAAACCTCCGGGGTTACTGGAGCTACTAGGGGGTGTCTCCTAAATAAACTCTGTCAACTAGGCTATCTGCACCCGGGACTCCTCACTACGCGCTACAATCTGCGCCTGGGTCTCCGCCCTCTGATAGCTAAAAGACCAGCCATCAACTCTCTCATGGCGGGAGCACACTTTGCTCAAGGAGTCTCGCTCTGAGGTAGACTAGCCTCTACCCCCTCCTCTTGGCTGCTCAACTGCCAGGGCCAAAACTGGCCTACGGGTCTAGACAACCCTGGACGTGGTCTCAACAACAACACGATCAGTCCAACTCCTCGTTTGGACATACCAAACGTCCCTGCTCCTCAATGTGTAATCAACAACTGGCGGTCTACACAAGGCATAAAAACTAGCCCACGCTGGGGCTCTCACTGCCCAACAAGGGTAACACATGTATACTAGATGCAGTATTGTAATTCTTAACCATTAACCTTAAACTTATGGACATACCTGATGGCTGTCGGAGCGCTGATGATCATGGAAAACAACCTACAACTGCAGGTCAGTCTACAGAACCTATAACTCTGAGCTCTGATACCAACTGTAAGGACCCGACCCAAGAAACGGTCTCTATCCTAAAGTCCTTACTTAGCATGCATGATTAGGAATGTAAAACGTTGTTCAGAGTTTGAAATTTAAATCTTTGAAGTAAGCACGTTCAAAACAAGGAAAATAGAATTCCATTTAAAATAAACAGGTAGATAACTGATCAGTACTTTCTTAAAAACAAATCAAGGGAAACGGTACGAGAAACATAAAATAGATTTTTGAGTGCTTTTCCTAGGGACCCAAGTCCTACTACATGCTAAATCATCAAAGAAAACATTAAAAGAACGTGCAACTCAGAGTCAGCTATCCATGATCATCGAGCCGCCTCCTCCTAGCCATCCAAATTTCTCTGTCCCAAAGTTACCCGGGAAAGCCACGAGAAAATAAGGGTGAGCAACAAGTTACTCAAGAAGAATCCCCAATCGGGGTACAATACGAAATCATCTCATCTAGCACACGGACATGCAACCATACAATGACTTAGAGCGGCACACGGTTGGTGTAGGCTATGAGCTACTTCAAAGGCGAGCCTACTCAAGGGCTTCCGCCTATAGCCTCTCTAGGTCCTACATTTGGATGCCCTTCGGGCCTTACACAACCTAGGACACAAAGTGATGCCCAGTGGGGCCTTACACACTTAGGATGCCCATCGGGCCTTACACCTTCGATGACGGTGATGCCCAAAGGGGCTTACACACCTAGGATGCCCATAGGGCCTTACACCTCCGTAATCGGTGATGCCCAAAGGGGCCTTACACACCTAGGATGCCCATAGGGCCTTACACCTCCGTAATCGGTGATGCCCCAAAGGGCCTTACACACCTAGGATGCCCATAGGGCCTTACACCTCCTCGAGATCGGTGATGCCCAAAGGGGGCCTTACACACCTAGGATGCCCATAGGGCCTTACACCTCCGTAATCGGTGATGCCCAAAGTGGGCCTTACACACCTAGGATGCCCATAGGGCCTTACACCTCCGTAATCGGTGATGCCCAAAGGGGCCTTACACACCTAGGATGCCCATAGGGCCTTACACCTCCGGATGTCCATCGGGTCTTGCCCGAGCGGGACCCCAAACTAGTTGCCTCTACGGTCCTCTATACTATACATCGCACATCTAACTGTAACTTGGATCTAGCAAAGATACAAATGGCAAAAGATGGTTCTATCAAGATAGGAAAGCCTAACATGGAACTAACGGGATGTAAACATGTCACGAACATGAATCAAAAGAAAACATGTAACCTATCACTAGAAACTCATATAATTACAAAGAATCGCGCGTGCTATCAACTATTCGCAGGGTCCACACAACCCCGGGTAAGAATCCTTACCGGAAATAAGTGGAGGTTAATTATCCCGAATCAAATAACGACCCTCGAGCTTTTAAGCGAACCCGAGCAACCTAAGCAAGTAATAAAATATCCTAATTAATAAACAACATCTAAAATCGTGAAGTCCAAAGGGTGGAGGCTCGGGAATTTACCAACCGAGAAGGCACACGTCTCGCGAGCAAGCAAACAGAGGCGGCGCCTTTGGCGCGCGGCGCTAGCGCGCTGGCGAGGCGAGGTGCGCTGGCGCTGCTCGGCGCGCGGCAAGCGGGACGTCGGGTCTGCGAGGATAAGCGCGCGCGAGCGACGCGTCTGGCGGGCGGCAAAGAAGCGGAGCGCGCGCGCGCGCGTCTGGCTGGGCGAGGCGAGGCGACCGGGCGCGCTGGCATGGGCGATCTGTAGGCGTCTGGGCGCGCTGGGCATGGGCTTCTTTGGCTGCTGTCTGCGCGCTGGCCTGAGCAAAATGGGCTGCTGCTGGTGCGCTGGGCTGAGCAAATGGCTGCTCGTGCACTGGCCGAGCACTGGGTTGCTGGTGCGCCTGGGCTGAGTAGGGCTGAGCGGGGGTGCGGCTAGGGCGGCTAGGGTTTCTTGGTGAGGTCGGCTAGGAGAGAGAGAGAGAGAGAGAGAGAGAGAGAGAGATTTTTCCAAAACAAGGGGAATAGGATTTCTTTTCCTTTTCCTAATTTAAATGGATCTAAAATCCCTTCCCAAGGCTTTCTCTTGCGGGTCCCGGCTAAAGAAATTCTTTTCTTTTTAACTAAATCTTCTTTTTCTAAAAACTCCAATTTCACCATTAGGGCAAGGGTTCAAATCTCAATGGGACCAATTAAATTCCAATTAATTTTGCTATCAACCGGAATGTCTCCGAACTTCTAATCAACTAACCCAAACTCCTTGGGTCTTGCAACCAACATTAATCAAGTCTCAACGAAGGCCGAAATGACCCTGAAGCCCTGAAAATCCTCAACCTCTGACCGGGGAGCAAAATACCAAAATACCCTTAAAGGTTAAAAAGCTCTAACGGCCCATCCAAACATCCGAATAATGACCCGAAATCACCTGGGTAACCGAAATAGAAAACTGGGCCGTTACAAGTTTGCTTGCCAGGGTTTTATCCATCTGTGGATTTCGGCGGGCTAGTAGAGTGGAACACTCTTTTTTTGGATGTTCCCAGTGTGGAACTAGTTGTTGCCACCCGAGGAGTTGGCCTGAGCTTTTGTTGAGCATCGAGTGGGATGTAGGAGTAGGCCGTGGCAAGTCTGTTGGTCGAGATGCCAGAGATTAGGCTGCTCGAGTGTTTTGGACTCTGTCTTTGAGTGCCATTGCCCGTCACTTGGAGAGTGACTTTCCCTATTCTCGAGGGGGGCATAAAGCTCGCTTTGAGGCTGATTCGTGTTGTAATGGATGTAGTGCTTGTTGGCACCAAGCTTTGAGAGGAGGCCTAGATTCGGGCCGGTTGGCACTTTTGGTGCAGTGGTTCCATGGTCGCCCAGTATAGCATCCCCGCTTGTCTTGTACCCTTTTCCTGAGGTTGCACCTGTTTGGTTGCATAAGAGATCTAGCTCGGTGGTAGTCAGAGGACTACAAGTATGAGGTTTTCGAGGGAAAGTAGGAGCTTTCCTTGGTCACCGAGAGTTGGGTGCAAAGGATATTGTAGGCTGTTTAGAGCTAGCGCGTTTGAGTTCTCGCGCCTCTGTTGTGAGCTTCTGAGCCAGTTTGGTGGTAGCATGTTTCGGCTACCCTTTGAGTTACCCTAGTATGGGTAGTGTTGGCATCGATGGATGCGTGGCTGATCCAGTGTTAGAGCCATGAGTTGGTTGGCTGTTCGGAGCGTGTTTAGTGAGCACATTGGCTTGAGGTATGTTAGCCTGGTTGGATTTGCTCTTATAGAGTGAGTTTGCCAATGTGGCTTTCCGTGGTGAGTCGACCCCGAGTGGGTTTGGACTCTTGTTACTCCCTGGTTAGTAGTGGCTCTGTTGGAGGCAAAAGTTGCCCTGTGTGAGAGCCCTTGTTGGCATTGGATCTAGTTGGAGCTGTACACCCCAGTGTACTTTTTTTTTTTGTAGCTCGTTCGGTGGTTATGTTGGAGAACCACGAAAGGTTCGTGTTGAGGAGCCAGTGCTCAGTCTTGGAGTTGTCAAGGCTTTGGTTCTTGGCAAGTGCCCTAGCTTTGGTTGTAAGGATGCCGTGCTCGTAGCCGGGTTGTTGTTTGAGCAAGTTTTGCTTGTTGGTCCTTAGCCTGGTCAGAGTTCAGTTGGATCTGAACAAGAGCGGTGGTAGCAGCCACGTAGTTTCTGATCGTTATGGCTAAGTGAGAGATGTTCGGATCCTTGCCTTGGGCAGAAGGTTTGTTGTGGTTGAGCTTTGAGTAGGAGGATGACGCGTCTCATGGCGTATCCGGTCCTCTTGGTTTTCGAGTTGGAGTTAGCCACTTAGTTGAGATGCCGAGAGGATTGTGCCCGTGGGCCGTTGTCTGTTAGATTGTTTGACGACAAAGCAGTGTGTCGGAGGGTGATCGGAGGATCCCTAGTTTGTGGAGAGCCTCTCCAGAGCTCAGTTAGACCTAGGCAGTGTTCCTTGGGTGAGTTGCTTGCAGATTTGGCAGTCTAGCAAGCTAGTGCTTGTTTGGAGTAGAGCCCGGATTGGTTCCGGTTTGGAGGCTAGTTGGTGCTTGGTGTTGACCAAGTTTTGGTTCTCTTGATGTTTCAAGAGCTAGCTCGGTTCGAGCAAGGGGGCGTTGCCCTGAGGATCTGTTCCTAGTCAGGTTGTTTAGGGAGTTGACCCCTCCCTCGGCAGTTGAGTAAGTTCTGCTTGTTCTGGTTGGTGGTCCAATCAGTTGGGTTTCCCCTTGGGTGTTGCTTCCAAGAGTGTTGGTTGTTGTTTGCCCTTGGGTTTGAGCTAGTCAGCGAGCATGTGTGATGTTCACGCCCTCGAGTTCGCTTGCGGGAAATCGTTCCCGTTGAGGAGTCGCGTAGCTTCCGAGTTGTGTAGTTGATCGAGTAGCGCAGTGGTTAGCCCAATGAGAGGGTCCTCGCATTGTGTTGTTAGCAAGCAAGAAATTGTTTGTCCCCGCAAGAGCGGTGGCGGCCAGCTTTAGAGTTGAGCTTTTGCTGGTAAGTTGTTGGTTCTTGGGGTTTGAAGTTTTTCCCCCTAGTTGCACCATGGATGCCAGCCTCGAGTATTATCTTTGGAGATAGCCTCATCAGTTCGTTTTCCTTGCAATGTTTCGAGTGTGGAGTTTCTAGTCGCAAGATGAGTTAGGCCTGAGCTAAAAGGAGGAAGTCCCTTGAGTAGCCAGTGGGACTTAGGTGTTGAGTGGTAGCTTGGAGGCAAGCTTTGCTCGTTATGAGCTTGAGTTGAGTTTCTGTGAGCAAGCCCTTCTCGGGCTTTGTTTCTAGTTGTTGAGCTTTCGTAGTTGGCGAATAGCCGAGCCTCGCCTCGATTGAGTGTGTTGGCACAGAGGTGCCGTGGCATTGGTTGGTTAGCCTTTGGGCCGCTTTCCTCAAGTCGTTGTGAGTTGTTTTGGTAGCCCCGTGAGGGTTTGGTCCTTGTTGCCGAGATTTTCCATGAGAGGAATGTTGGGTGTTTCCTTGCCTGGCAATGTTCTCTTTGGCCAGTTGCTAGTAGGTTTGCATGGAAAAGTTTGTGTTCGGCCGTTGTGAGGCTCCAGTTGTTGGCTTGGCCTAGTGGAGCCTGTGCCTGTTTTTTTTTTGGCCATTTAGGGTTGGCCGTAGCTGAAGTTTCAGCTTGTGCTAGTGGGAAAAGTTTGCCTTTTGGATCAATCGCCAGTTGGTGGTTCGATTGTTTTTCGTTAAGGCTTTAGGCAAGCCTTGTGGTTCGCTGGTCTCTTGTGAAGAAAGAGTAGGCCGTTTGGTTTCTGGAACCTGAGAGGTTCAGTTGTTTGGCCAGCTTGGCGTTGTGTTGAGGCAGTTTGTTATCGCCAGGGCATTCAGAGAAGTTACGCCAAAGTCGTGGCGTTGAGTTTTGGAGCTTGCCTACCGATCTGCGGTTCTTTGAGAGTAACACCGCTGAGAGGTGTTCCGTGTTGGTTTAGCGGGGTTTTGGCCGAGCCCCAAGTTTGTAGGGCTTTTGAGATCCTCAAATGGATTGGAGCAAAGTGGTTAGCTTTGCCCCGTCTTTGGCAGCAGTGCGAGATTTGTGTTCCTCGTCTCTTTGTTGAGATAGTTTTTGGCAGACTGGATAGCATTGTGGCTTTGAGCTTTTGAGAACCCAAGAGGGTTTGGTTTTCAGAGAAGGGTTAGTGTTGTTTTGGCCGAGAAGTTCTCATTTGGATAGGAAACATTGGAGTTTTCCTAGAGTCATTTTTTTTAGGACTTTCGAGGACGAAAGTCTTAAAAGGAGGGAGTATTGTAACGCCCGCTTTTCTATTCCAGCTTCTCGAGGTGCTTCCGGTTCAGATTCGATGGTTCGGTTGGGCCGTTAGAGCTGCTTTTTTTGACCCTTAGGGTATTTTGGTCTTTTGCTCCCTGGCAGATTTTGTGGATTTTCGTGGTTTCTGAGGCGGCTCCCCGCCTTTGTTGAGGCTTGTATGTTGGTGGTCATGCGAGTCCCGAGATGTTTGGGCTATTCGTTTGGGAGTTCGGTTGTGATTTGGGTTTTGGGCAAAAGTGATCGTTGTTTGGGTGTTTCCTTTGGGATTCGAGCCTGTGCCCTTAGAGATGATTTGGGAGTTTATTTTTTTAAGTGAGATTTGTTGATCGGAAAAGGTTGCTCCAAATGTCTTGAAGGAGGAAGCGGGAAGTGGGATTTAAGGACTTTAAGGCTTATTTAAATTGGTTAAGGATGGAAAGGAGGATAAAATCCCATTTTTCCTTTTAATTCCCTTTTTCCTTTTATTTTTCCCTTTTATTTTCCAAAATCCCCAAAATTCTTTTTCTCTCCCTTCTCTCTCTCCACCCGAGCAGGCCCTAGCCGCACCATGCCCACCCTAGTCGCACCATGTCCAGCCGAGCCGCGCCTCGCACCAGCCGCCGCCAGTGTCGCCCATGCCCGCGCGCGTCGCCGACCACCCAGCGCCGATTGCATCGCCCTCGCCCTAGTCGCGCGAGAAACACAGATCTGCATCGCCCGAGCCGCCTCCGTGTCGCCTAGGTCGCGCCGAGCCCAGATCGGCATCGCCCGAGCCGCCTCGTGTCGCCCCCAGTCCGTGTCGAGTCGCCCGAGCCACGCCGCACCGAAGTCGCCGCCCACGTAGGTCGCCGTGCCTTCTCGAGCGCCCCGAGCCCATCGCGTCGCCGCGCTCGCGCGCGCGCGCGCTGGCGCTGCCTCTCTAAGCCGCGCCGTGTGTCGCCGCCACACCGAGCTCGAGCTCGCGCCGTGCGCCTTGCTCTCGCCCAAGCCGCTCGTGCTGCGCCCGCGCCACGCCTGCGCCCAGCTGCCCAGCGCTTTGTGCCCAGCGCCCGGCCCAGTGCTCTCTGCGCCCGGCCGTGCTGTTGTGTCTTTGGTTGGCCTGAGCCTTGTGGCTTCTCGGATGGTATTTCCCAGTCTTTTCTTCGTTGGGCCCCGATTTGTTGGTCTGCTTTGTTTAGGATTTATTTGGGTTGTTTTATGTATTTGATTTGGGTCACGCTTTATTTTATGTTTAGGTTGTTTGGGTTCGATTAGAGGCTCGAGGATTGCTTGGTTGATTTGTGATTATTTTCTCTTGTCCCGGTAAGGATTTCTTACCGTGGTTGTGTGGACCTCGCGATATATCTCGATTGTGCCTTGTATGTTTGCCGATTGTTATGAGCATGATAGTGATAGGCGACTTTGTTTGATCTCTTGCTAGCATGTTTGTTGATTTCACATGTTAGTGCCATGCTAGGTTTGTTCTTCCAAAGATGCTTGTGATTCTGTTTAAGTTGTAGTATCATGCTAGGTAAACGTGATTGATGTCGGTCATTGCTTGCTAGCCAGAATCATTGATTTACTCGGTATTCTTAGATAGCGTAGTAGGGTTTGTCATCATCCAGAGGCTGAGAGCGGACATAACGTACTTTGTCCCCACCGGTCGGGAGTAGAGCGAAGCATAACGTACATTGCTTCCCCCCGGCAGCCGATGTGGATTTAGCTACCACATCGGCATAAGCCTAGTTTGTAGCTCCTCTAGAGCGGAACCCCGCCAACGGTGCAAGCTGCCTTGGCGGTTCTTAGCTTCAGTCGGTGGTGCAGTACAGCCGCACGATGAGTGCCGAGGGCCTCGCACTCATCGTGTTCGGTGACACCGCCTCGAGTCTTTAGGCATGCGTACACGACCCGCGTAGTTTGCCCTTAGGCCCCCGCATTTATGCGGTTGCGAGATGAGCATGCGGTGTGCGCGCGACACGCGCGTTAGTCGCCGGTTCGAGAGCTCCCGGGCTAATGTTCGTGAGTACACCGTTCCTTCCGCTTAGAGCCGACTTCGGGTACTCTCCGATAGTCCGTTGTTTTTGCGAGGGCAAGGAGGCCCTTGAGGACACCCGCTGGGATTGGCTTTTGAGCTAATCAATTGGTCGAGGAGAAAGACCCTCGAGGGTGTCGGACATCTTGGGATCGGTTTTTGAGTGATCAATTGGCCGAGGAGAAAGACCCTCGGAGATGTCCCGGGATTGGTTATGAGAACCAATCATTAGGTCGGAAGTAGGAGACTTCCGATGATTCCTAAGTAAGAGACTTCCGATGCTTCCGCATCTTGTTTTATGAGCTCGTTGAGCTATGATCTCATGTTGATAGTCGCTTGCTTGCATGTTGAGGTGCTAGATGACTGATGTATCATATTGTACCCCTGTTGGGGATTCTTCATGAGTATGTTTATACTCACCCTTATTTATCTTTCGGGTAACTTGGGACAACACCGGAGGGCTAGCGGAGGGAGCTGATTGATCATGGGGAACCGCCAGCACTCTGTCTTTTATTATTGCATTGTTTATTCAAAGATGTAGATGGACAGAGTCCTAGGGGAACATTGTTTAAAACGTTGCTTAAATTGTATTGTACATTTTATTAAACACTGCCGAGTTGTTTTACTTTGTTGGATTGTTTTAAATGAAAATTGTTGGTTATGTTTTAAGGGCTCCCCCTTCTCATATGTTTTGAAAGGTTTTTAAATATGAGCTCTAAACCGCTTGTTATCATATTTAACTTGCATCTTGAGTGAGAACCGGTGTTTAGGACCATGTTTTGGGTCGGGTTCTTACACTGGACACGTAAACTATGTCACTGAACCACCGCACTGGGGCTAAGGAACGGGTCGTGGTAGGCTTACACCGTGAAGCCGCCCTTACCTTAAGTGTGCAATCGGGGGCTCTTGCCAAACATGCCGAGGACATGCCGGCCGCCGGGGGCGAGGCAATGCCAAGTCATCATCCCGACCGTTGGGGCATTTAACATCGCCACACCCTCACCCAAGATTGCGGGGCGGTAGTTAGGGTTAGCTATTCCCTAACGGGATCGGGCGAGCTCCATCTCATACGTCCCCGCTCGGGGTGCAAGGTACGTTATGCACCCGCCCGATGATGCTATCTACCTACAACTCTAACTCGCCTTAGCAATCAAAGAAACAAGCAATATCATCCAATACGTGCTCAATAAGAATACAACGAACCTAGCATGATTCTACGAAGCAAGGACAGATACGAGCATGCCAGAAAGGAACAACCTAGCATGGACTAACATGAGAAACAACAGAGGAAATCATGCCAATCGGGAATTCAGAATAGAGCACTTATCACCAAACATGTCAATAAACACAAACAAGCATACAATCAGCAATCGCATAATATATCGCAGGGTCCACAAAACTCCGGTAAGAAATCCTTACCTGGCCGGAAGACCTCTAAACACAAGAAACCTAAGCTGCGATCGAACCCGAGCTACCTATATCGAGCCAAATAAATACATCAATAATCATAAAATAGCCCTAAATACTCTAAAATAAATAAGGCTCGGCTCGAGAGCAACTCACGAGGTGCGACGGACACACGAACGAGCCGGCTGCACGGGCTAGGCAGCTGATGGGCGCAGACAGGCGCGCTGGGGCGCAGGGCTGGGCGCTGGGGCGCTGGCTCGGCGCAGAAGCGCTGGGCGCAGCGACATGGACACACATTGGGCTCATTGGCGGCGAAGCGAGCGCAACGCGGGCGCGCAGCGGCAGCAGCGGAGGAGAGGCGCGCGCGGCGCGCGACGACGCCATCATCGACGCGACTTCGAGCGCGGCAAGACACGGGGCGACGACTTCGGACACAGGCGACACGGGGCGCGCGACGGGATCGGGCTCGGGCGCGAGGGCGCGCGCGCCGGGCCGAGGCGATGTGGGGGCGGCGCCGAGCCGGCGACTTCGACTGGGCGTGGACGCGACTTGGCAGGGCAGGGCTCGGCTGGGCGAGGCTGGCTCGAGCACAGGGCGAGCTAGGGCTGCTCGGGCAAGGGTTGGGCGAGCCAAGGCTAGTTGCTGGGCTAGGTGGGGGTGCTCGGGGAGAGAGAGAGAAAAAAGAGAGAGAAAGTTGATTTTGGGGAAAAATAAAAGAAAAAAGGAAATAAAAAGGAAAAATGGGAAATAAAAGGGAAAAATGGGATTTAAATTCCATTTTCCATCCTTATCCACTTAAAACCTCAAAATCCCATTTCCCGGCTTCCTCCTTCGAGACCCGACCGAAGCAAACTTTTCCAATCAATCAAACTCACTTAAATCCAACTCCCAAAGCAACACTAAAGGCTCGGGCTCGAATCCCCAAAAGAAGCACACAACCAACCAACACTTTGCCAAAGCCCAAACCACAACCGAGCATCCAACCGACTAGCCCAAACACCACGGGACTCGCAGCCACCAACAAACAAGCCTCGACAAAGGCAGGAGCTACCTCGAAGCCCTGAAAACCACAAATCCTGCCCGGAGAGCCAAAAGACCCAAAATACCCCCAAGGGGCAAAACCGCTCTAATGACCCAACCAATAACCGAAACTTGACCCGAAGGCACCTCGAAAACTGGAATAGGAAACTGGGCTGTTACACTCCCGACCGGTGGGGACAAGATACGTTATGTCCGCTCTCAGCCTCTGGATGATGACAAACCCTACAACTCTATCTAAGAGTACAGAGCAAAAAGCAATGATTCCTGGCTAGCAAGCAAAGACCGACATCAATCACACTACCTAGCATGATACTACGAGCTTAAGCAGGAATCATGGCAGAACAAACCTAGCATGGCACTAACATGTAATATCAAGCAAACATGCTAGCAGAAATCAATCAAAGCTGCTCTATTATTATCATGCTCATAACAGTCAGCAAACAAGCAAGGCAAAATCATGACAATATCGCAGGGCCCACACAACTCCAGTAAGAAATCCTTACCTAATCGGGAGGCAACAACACACAATAAAATAACTGCGATCGAACCCGAGCAACCTATAACGAGCCAAGAAAACACATCAATAATCATAAAATAGCCCTAAATATAATAAAATAAACAGGGCTCGGCTCTGGAGCAACTCACGAGGCACGGCTGACACGCGAATGAGCCGACTGCACGAGCTAGGCAGCTGATGGGCGCAGACAGCGCCACGGCGCTGGCCGGCGCGCCGCGCGCGAGGGCTGCTGCTGGCGCGCGGGCATGGCACGCGAGCGACATGGCGCGCGGCGCGCTCTAGCTTTACTGGTTGGCGCGCCGGCGCGCGACGCGCTCGGCAATCTGGCGAGGCGCGGCGCGCGACACGCGCGAGGACCGCGCGAACCGGGCGCGGACGCGCGATCGAGCCGCCGGGCTCGCACAGGCGGCGACGGCTCAAGGTTGGGCGACTCGAGCGCGGACGGACACGAGCTGGGCGAGCTCAGGCTGGCGACGCAACGGCCTGGGAAAGCTGGGCGACACTGGGCAAGGCAAGGGCTCGGGCTGGGCAAGGCAGGTGTCTTGTGGTAGCTGGTCGACTGGGAGAGCTGGGGCTCGGCCGGGCGAGGCGACAGCCAAGACGGGCCGGGCCGCTCGGTGGAGTCTGGCGAGCCATGGGGTCGCTCGGGCTAGGGTCAAGCGAGCCAAGGGGCTGGGCTAGGGGGCTAGGTCGGGGAGAGAGAGAGAGAGAGAGAGAGAGAGAGAGAGAGAGAGAGAGAGAGAGAAAATTGATTTTGGGAAAAAAAAATAAAAGAAATGGGAAATAAAAAGGGAAAAATGGGAAAAAGGGAAAAATGGGATTTTTATCTCATTTTTCCATCCTTATCCACTTTAAAACCTCAAAATCCCATTTCCCGGCTTCCTCCTCCGAGACCCGACCGAAGAAATCTTTTCCAATAAATAAAACTCACTTAAATCCAACTCCCAAAGCAACACTAAGGGCTCGGGCTCGAATCCCAAAAGAAGCACACAACCAACCATCACTTTGCCAAAGCCCAAACCACAACCGAGCATCCAACCGACTAGCCCAAACACCTCGGGACTCGCAGCCACCAACAAACAAGCCTGCCCGGAGAGCCAAAAGACCAAAATACCCCCAAGGGGCCAAACGGCTCTAAAAACCCAACCAACAACCGAATCTTGACCCGAAGGCACCTCGAAAATCGAATAGGAAATCGGGAACATTACACTATCGCATCTTTTCTTCAAGCTCGTATGTTCGGTTTTGGTTGAGATAGTTTGTGGCAGACTCGATGTCTTTATGGCTTGAGCCTTTGGAAACCCAAGAGGGTTGGGATTTCGAAGAAGGACTAGTGTTGGCCTGACAAGGAGTTTGGTTGGTTAAGGATCAGTGGTGTTTTCCTAGAGTTGTTTCGTCTTAGGACTTTCGAGGACGAAAGTCTTAAAAGGAGGGAGTATTGTAACGGCCCAGTTTTCTATTTCGGTTTCCCAGGTGTTTTCGGTTCATTATTCGGATGCTCGGATGGGTCGTTAGTGCTATTTTAACCCTTAGGGGCATTTTGGACTTTTATCCCCCGGTCAGGGTTTTGTGAATTTTGAGGACTCCAGGGTCACTCCTGCCTTTGTCGAGGCTTGATTGTTGTTGGTTGCAGGACACAAGAAGTTCGGGCTAGTTGTTTGGAAGTTTGGAGGTGTTTTGGTAATTAGCAAAATTATTGTTAATTAGAGTGCTTCCTTTGGGAATTGAACCCTTGACCTAACGGTTATTAGGAGGCTTGATTTAAATGGGTTTTTTTAAATTGAAAAGAATGCGTCAGCTAGGACTCGAAGGAGGAAAGCATTGGGAAGGGATTTTGGACCACCCAAACCCTATTTAATTTAGGAAAAAGGAAAAGAAAAGAGAAAAACCCTTATTCTTTCCCCTTCTCCCTCTCTCTCTCTCTCTCTCCTTACCGACCTCACCAAGAAACCCAACCGAGCCGCACCGAGCCACCAAAGACTAAAGCAGCAGCAGATAATATGCTCGTCACGACACCGGCCGAGTAGCCCAGACGCCCAAAGATGACCGCTGTCACGCCGCAGCCCGACCAAGCAGCCCAGACGCCCTAGCACAGCCCATGCATCGCGCCCAGACGCCCCGCCAGCCTGCTCGCGTCGCGCCCGCGCGCCCTTCCCCTGCCGCGCGCCCGGCGCCCGTGTATCGCGTGCAAGCGCCATTGTCCCATGAGGCGCCCACAAGGCCCTGCGCTTCGGCGGCGCCAGTTGCTCGCCTCGCCGCCCCTATCTGCACGCCCCTTGCTGCCGAGAGCCTGATTTTTGCCAAGAAAGTTGGGCCGAGACCTAGTGCCTTCTCGGTTGGTAATTGCCGAGCCTCCACTCTTTTGGACCCTAAGTGGATTGGCTGTTGTTATTTAATTAGGATATTTTTATTAAATGCTTAGGTTGCTCGGGTTCACTTAGAAGCTCGGGAGTCGCTTGGTTGGCTTATGGTAGTTATTTTCTGCTTGTTTCCAGGTAAGGATTTCTTACCGTGGTTGTGTGGACCCTGCGATGCTATCATGATTGTGCCTTGTATGCTTGGTTGTTGTTATGAGTATGTTAGCTATTGAACAGCTTATGTTTGAAATCTTGCTAGCATGTTGCTTGTTGTTCATGTTAGTGCCATGCTAGGTTTGTTCTTCCAGCATGCCATGTCTTGTGATTGTATGAAATTTCCAGTGGGTAGGTTACATGTTTTCTCTTGCTTCCAGGATCGTGTTGCTCTTGTTTCCTCGATATATTATGTTAGTTCCATGCAAGGGGTTTAATTATCTTGGCATACCTTGTTATATTTTATCCTGTTAAGTTCCATGCTAGGCATAGGCGGGTGATGTATAGTGTAGAAGACTGTATGGGTAACTAGTTTAGGTCCCGCTTGGGTAAGACCCCGATGGACATCTGGAGGTGTAAGACCCTGATGGGCATCCTAGGTGTGTAAGTCCCCGATGGGCATCACTGAGTTGGAGGAGTAAGACCCTGATGGGCATCCTAGGTGTGTAAGTCCCCGATGGGCATCACTGAGTTGGAAGTGTAAGACCCTGATGGGCATCCTAGGTGTGTAAGTCCCCGATGGGCATCACTGAGTTGGAGGTGTAAGACCCTGATGGGCATCCTAGGTGTGTAAGTCCCCAATGGGCATCACTGAGTTGGAGGTGTAAGACCCTGATGGGCATCCTAGGTGTGTAAGGCCCCACTGGGCATCACTGATTCTGGAGGTGTAAGACCCTGATGGGCATCCTAGGTGTGTAAGGCCCCACTGGGCATCACTGATTCTAGAGGTGTAAGGCCCGATGGGCATCCTAGGTGTGTAAGGCCCCACTGGGCATCACTGATTCTGGAGGTGTAAGGCCCCGATGGGCATCCTAGGTGTGTAAGGCCCCACTGGGCATCACTGATTATGGAGGTGTAAGGCCCCGATGGGCATCCTAGGTGTGTAAGGCCCCACTGGGCATCACTGAGTCCTAGGTGTGTAAGGCCCCACTGGGCATCACTGAGTCCTAGGTTGTGTAAGGCCCGAAGGGCATCCAAGTGTAGAACCTAGGATAGGCTGTAGATGAAAGCCCATGAATAGGCTCGTTCTAGAAGTTGCTCATAGCCTAACTCAACCGTTTTGCTCTAAGTCATTGTTTTATTTGCATGTATACTAGGGTGCTAGATGACTGATGTATCGTATTGTACCCCGGTTGGGGATTCTTACTGAGTATGTTTATACTCACCCTTGTTTCTGTGGTTTTTCCACCTGGTAACTTGGGACAGCACCAAGACGGCTAGCGGAGGGAGCTGTTTGATCATGGGGCCTTGCAGACTCTGTCGCTTATTGTTCGCATTTATTTATTCAGCATGTAGGTGGACAGGAGTCCTAGGGGAATAATGTTAAAGTTGTTTAAACTGTTTTGAAAGTTCTTTTATAAATACTGGCCAGGCTTATTTTACCTTATTGGATTTGCTTTATGAAAATTGTTGGTTATGTTTTAAGTGTTCCCCGTTTCCAAATGTTTTGAAAAAGTTTTAAATATGAACACTAAACCGCTTGTTGAGATATTTAACTTGCATGCTGAGTGAGGACCTAGGTTTAGGACCGTATTTCAGGTCGGGTCCTTACAAGCTAGCCCTAGTCTAGGGCTTACCAAAAGAAAGAGTGTTCAATTCTACCAAACAACTGAGGAAACCACCAACGGATCCAGTCCGTAGGGAACATTGCTTGCTGCACCCTTAACTACAGGGTTCCGGCTTACTGGCTGCTAACAACAACACTTCACAGAGGCACAAAGATGCCTCATCAACCTCCTCGAAGGCTACCAACTTTGCAACCACTCTCTGGGCAACCAATTAATCTAACAAGGCTCAAGATCAACACTTGAGCTACCCAGGCTAGTCCACACGGGGACCTGCTCCACAAACATCCACATCAGCTCATCCACATCTAACTTCTCTCTTGGAGTGGCATTCCAAGGCAAAGCACCTCCATCCTCTCACTAGGGGAAAACCATCAACTGGGCCACAGTTGGCCTATGGGAGTCCAATCTCTACCTCCCTCTGGAACGATGTCCCAGGGCATCCGAATCTATCTGGATACCACAACAAGCCACAACATACATCACACACTGCGGGAAGTTGGCATGATGGCGCTTTAAACCCAAACCAATAACGAGTCAGAACCTGCTCGTCTCCGCTCCACAACACTACACAAGGCATACACTCGATGACAGGTATTGTAAATTCTTAAACCTTTTTCTACAACAAATAGTAAACTTAGGCGTACCTGATGACTGTCGAAGTGCTAGTGATCATGGGAAAACGACCTACAACAAAAGGTCAATCTACAGAATTTATGACTCTGAGCTCTGATACCAACTGTAAGGGACCGACCCGAATGGGGCACTAAATGGGTCCTTACCCCAATGCATGCATTCAAAGTAAAGGACATTAAACAGACATGATTTCGGATTCCAATTAAAACAAAAACATTCAAAATAATCCCTTTAAAAACTAGACAATTTTCCTGGAACCTGTCCCTGTTTCCAAGCACATGTTCCAAGATAAATACATTTCCAAAGTATACTCCGATCAGAGATTTCTTAAAATCATTCAAAACATGTCTAAATACAATAATGCTGGAATCCACAAAATATTCAGAAAACATCCTAGGGCTCCATGCCCGGCTACATGCATTCAGGGGAAAATAAAACATAAAGAGTCATAACACAAAATCAGAGTTTGATGACTGAGCCCCATGATCACAGCTTGTAAGGACCCGACCCAAAAGGGGCTCTAAATGGGCCTTTACCCCAATGCATGTATTGAAAATAAAAGACATTATGGAAAATACATTTCGGATCCCAAGTAAAAACAGAAACATTCAATAATCAAAACATACATTTCTAAAAGCATACTCTGATCAGAGATTTATTTAAACCATTTAAACATTCCACAAGTACAAATATGCTGGAATCCATAAAACGTAAGAAAACATCCTAGGGCTCCGTGCCCGTCTACAAGCATTCAGGGGAAATAACAAAAGTCAAGAGTCATGATATAATAAAATGGTCGAGATGACAAAGCAGATTCCATGATCACGCTCCTCCTTCACCATCCTGTCTCGCGCGCTTGGTTACTCGTGGAAAACCACGTAATAAGGGTGAGTAACGAATTACCAAGTAAGAATCCCCAACCGGGGTACAATACGATATACATGATCATCTAGAAGAATGTATGCAAGCTATGAGTACAAACACAGAGCGGAGCACATAGCTAAGTCCACACTTGGACCTCGGATGCCAACTCAGGGTCTTAGTCCGGAAAATACCACAACACACTATACGCGCTATACGGGAACAAGTCCCGCCCTCGGCAGATATCGACGATATCTGAAGGTCGAGGTATCGAATCGGATCTCGATACTACAGGGGACATCGTCCCAAGCCGACATCGATGGCATTCCACCAAAGAAGCCTCTGCTACGCCTAGAGCGGGCGTTGAGGCGATCGAGCGCCGTGAGGCGCTCCTCCTCGGAGCAGAGTTTGCCGAGTCTATGAGGGCTTTTATGGTCGCATGTTGAGTGACCAGAGGGCGAGAGACCTGTGCCTTGTTGGCGCCGCAGCAATGAGAGTCCCGAGCCCAGGATCTAGCAAATGACTCGATTGGTTCAAAGAGAGCTCAAGAGCACCTCCACTCCACAGAGCAAGTAGCCCCGAGGCGAGATATGGCGAGAGGTGCCGAGGAATTGGGTAGGTGGCTTAAGGATTTTGTGAAGTGGAAGCTCGAGAAGTTTGATGCCACCGGTGATGCGTTAGCGGCGGCAGTGGATTGCCCATTTGGAGTACACCTTCCGATCATGGTGTGCCCCGATATTCGTGAGGCCGAGATGTGCGGCTCATGTGCTAGGAGGCACAGGCGAGATGGTGGTGGGAGTCCACCTTGAGCGAGAGACCACCGGGTCTCCACCCGCTACTTGGGAGTTCTTCAAGGCCGAGTTCAAGGTAAAGTTCATCGCTGATGAGGCTCGGGAGAAGATGGTGGAGCTCTTCCGTAACTCGGCGTGGTTCGATTCCATTGAGGAATATGAGCGCAAGTTCTCGTGAGTATGGATATTTTGCTCCTCGCTTGATTGCCACCCCAGAGTCAAGATTCGGAAGTTCATATCCGGATTGAGGCGGGTGTTTCCCGAGATGTCGTGGCTCGTGCCCCGACACTTATGCTAGGGCTGTCCAGCTTAGCCACGATCTATAATGGGAAGTATCTGCTGAGCGGGTTGTTGCCGCTCTGCTCTGGCCCCCCAGTCCCAAAGAAATTGTAGGGGCGTAAGAGAAAGTTTGACTTTCGGGAGGCGCCAGCGCCGCGCCAAGGGCGCTTCGAAGCAGAGATCTGCGGAGAGCTCCACTCGATTTCACCCGCAGCAGGAGGACCCAGCGAGTTCCCGCTTGTGCTACTTGTGGGAAAGTCCACGCCGGAACTTGTCACCTGACCTAGATTGTGCTTCCGTTGTGGTAGAGAGGGGCACATGGCCCGTTTTTGTGATCACCCGGCTATGGCAAATCAACCAGCAGCAGCAGGCAGGTCGAGTGTTTGCTACGACCCGTCAGAGGCCGAGCGCGTCACGGATGCCACCGCGGCGGTGTACGCATCTTGTTTTAGATCAACGCGCATTTGTCTTGTTTGATTCTCGTTCCACGCATTCTTTTGTATCTGTGTTGTTTGGTCGAGCATGCTAAGTTGAGGCTAGAGCCTCTAGGTTTCGAGTTATCTCAAGGCAACTCCTTCGGAAGTTGATATGTTGGCTAGAGATAAGATTAGGGATGGCCGGATCGAGATATCCGGAGAGTTGCTAGTGGCTACGCTCATAGTTCCGCCTATGAGCGGTTTTGATGTGATTCTTGGTATGGAGTGGTTAGTCGCTAACCACGCGCTGATTGACCGCCACCGGAAGAAGTAGTGTTCAGCGCCGCCAGTCGGCCCACTTTTTAAGTTTCGTGGAGTCCAGGTGGAGTTTGCCCGCCGATGGTGTCACCGTGTGAAAGCTCGTCGTTTGCTAGCTCATGGAGCTTGGGGCTATCTAGCCAAGTTGTGCGGGAAGAGTCGCCCCTCATTGTCTCGCTGATCAGTGCACGGTCGTGCGGGAGTTTGCGGACGTGTTTCCTGAGGAGTTACTGGGGTTGCCCAGAAGAGAGAGTTGACTTCACAATTGAGCTCGAGCCGTGACCCTCCCTATCTCGAAGGCTCCGTGACGCATGGCGCCAGTGAGTTAAAGGAACCAAGATTCGGGCGGCGGAGATGTTAGACCGAGGGTTCATCCGCCCAAGTGTGTCCCCGTGGGGAGCACACGATTCTGCTTTGTGAAAAAGAAGGATGGTTCTATGCGCTTATGTATTGATTACCGCGAGCTTAATAAGGTGACAAGAAGAATAAGTATCCGCTGCCCGTGATCGATGATTTGTTCGATCGCCTTCGTGGAGCTTCATGTTCTCCAAGATAGATCTCGAGATCCGGTTACCATCGATTTGCGGATCGGGGATGCCGACATTCCTAAGACGACTTTTCTGTCCGGATATGGTCACTATGAGTTTGTGGTCATGTCGTTTGGATTGACCAATGCCCCACCCGCGTTCATGGACATGATGGATAGGGTGTTCAAATCATTTTTGGACAACCGTCACATCGTGTTCATTGACGATATTCGATTTATTCGAGGTCTAAAGAAGACCATGCAGAGCATTTGAGGCGAGTATTGGCGGCTTTGAGGAAAACCACTTTATGCGAAGTTTTCCAAATGTGATTTCTGTTGGAGCGGTGGCCTTTCTAGGCCACGTAGTATCGAGAGATGGTATAGCCGTGGACCCCGCGAAGATTGAGGCCGTGAGTTCATGGGCCAAGCCGACTTCATTGCCGAGATTCGCACTTTACAGGTTTGGCGAGTTACTACCGCTCGGTTCGTCAGGACTTCTCTCGCTTTAGCCTCGCCCCTCACTCGTCCGACGAGGAAGGGTGTCGAGTTTGTTTGGGACAAAGCAGTGTGATGAGAGCTTTGCGAGTGCTCAAGCGCAGCTTTGACTTCAAACCGATGTTGGCGATCCCGAGGGGACAGTGGTTTCGTGGTCTCTGATGATGCTTCCAAGTTTGGATTAGGTTGTGTGTTGATGCAAAGACGGGAAGGTCATTGCCTATGCTTCCCGTCGCCACCAAGCCGTATGAGCGAGAACTACCCGACTCATGATATGGAGTTGGCGATGGTGTTTGCAATCAAGATTTGGAGGCATTACATGCGGTGGCGGATTCGGATGTTTACCGATCACGAGCCTCAAGTATCTGCTTACTCGAAGGAGTTGAATATGAGGCGAGAGGAGATGGTTAGAGCTGGTAAAGGATTATGATCATGAGATTTTGTACCATCCGGTAAAGCCAATGTAGTGGCCGATGCTTTGAGCGAAAAGACGTCGCACTCTGCGGCGTTGTTGTTGAGTTCCCACCAGGTTTGCGAGAGAGTTCGAGCGGGCCGAGGTTGCAGATGTTGTTGGGAGAGGTTACCGCCGTGGTAGCTCGATTGGATTCTGCTCACCGTCGATTCGGCAAATGGATTATAGACAGCCGGTTGGGTGACCCCGCACTTAAGAGATTGGTTGACAGAGTTAGTGCTTGACGGTGACTTTGACTTTGTATATTCACCGCATGATGGGTTGGCTTATAGAGGCCGGTTGTGTGTTCCGGACATTGCAGGTTCATGAGCCGAGTTGCTCTCGAGGCCCACTGTTCCCCTTTTGCTTGGCACCCGGGGTACCAAGATGTATCGACCCTTAGCGCACCTTACGGTGGATGGGAATGAAGAGAGATGTGGCGAGTTTGTCACCTGTGTCTCACTTGTCGCCAAGTGAAGGCACCCGTGCAGAGGCCACTGTTTGTTGCGCGACCAGAGTGTACCCCAAAGTGGAAATGGGAAGAGATCTCCATGGACTTTATCTCTGGTTTGCCAAGGACTCCTAGGAAGTTCTCTCGCATTTGGGTGATAGTCGACCGCTTGATCAAGAGCGCACACTTCATTCCCGGTAGAGACACTTATACCGTGGAACAAAGGCGCAGATTGTTTTTGGAGCGAGATCATCCGTTATCATGGTGTGCCGGTGAGGATTGTGTCCGATCGTGACTCGCGGTTCACTTCTCGCTTTACGAGAGCGCTCCGGATGGGTTTGGGCACAGAGTGCGCCAAAGATGACTTTTCACCCTCGACGGATGGTCGATGAGAGAGTGAATCGATTCTCGAGGATATGTTGAGAGCTTGTGTGTTGGATTTCCGGAAGTTGGGACCAAAGATCAGCATTTGATGGAGTTTGCCTATAACAACGCTTACGATCGATTTATTCGGATGGCTCCATTCGAGGCATTGTATGGTAAGCGTTGTCGGTCCCCGTGTTCGGGAAGAGGTTGGTGATAGACGTGTTTTGGGTCCCGAGTTACTGCAGCTTGACCAATGGTGCAAGATGTGAAGATTAGAGCTCGTATGTTGACAAATTTCAGAGCGAGTGAGAGTTACGCCGATGTTCGGCGCCGAGATTTGGAGTTTGAGGTTGGTCGACATGTGTTCCTTAAGGTTGCTCCGATGCGAGGTGTTCCGAGGTTTGGTAAGCGTGGGAAGTTGAGTCCCCGATTTGTTGGTCCGTTTGAGATCCTAGAGAGGATTGGCAGAGTTGCTTACCTGGTTAGCCCTACCTCCGTCACTATCGCGGTGCATAGTGTTTTTCATGTATCGATGTTGAGGCAAGATATGCCTGGACCGTCGCACATTGTGGACTTTGAGCCTTTGCACCGAATGAGGATTTGAACTTCGAGGAAAAGCCGGTGAGGATCCTTGCCTTTGAGACCAAGACGTTGCGTGTCGCGAGATTCGCTTGGTAAAGGTTCGATGGAAGAGTCGGGGTTCGAGGAAGCCACTTGGGAGCGGGAAGACGAGATGAGGTTGCATTACCCTGAAATGCTTTACATTTTAAGGACTTTCGAGGACGAAAGTCATAAAAAGGAGGGAATATTGTAACGACCAGTGTTTTTTCTTCCCTGTCTTCCGGTATGCCCTAGGGGTAATTTGGTAATTTGGTCGGGCCGTCAGGGTCGTTTGTGTCTTTTCCAGTTACTAAAATTATTGGATGGTTTTTGTAGTTTTTGGAGGGGTTTGAGGTTTGGTTTGAGCAAGGTTTGATGCAAAAGTAAAAATAAAGGAAATTGTGCTTTGCAGTAATGGTTTGAACCCGGTCTCTCCGGGAAGCTTGTAGAGAGGTGTGCCAATTGAGCCATTAGGTGCTCTTGTTGCTCTTTCGCATCACTTCTTAGTTAACCTTGGATTTTGGAGTTTTGGTGCATTTGGTTAAATGAAATAGAATTAGGTTATTCCTCTTCTTCTCCAAACACCTCTTGGCCGCCCAAGCTCTCCATCTCCATAGCCTTGCCGATTCTTCACCCTTGCATCTCCTTGGGTTCGATCATCATCATTCCGGGTAGGTATTGATCTTCTTCTTCTTCTTCTCATCCGTTTGGTGTGCGTTTGGCCAAGTGAAAAGAGGTGTGTTGTGTGTGTTGTGTTGATTGCAGCCAGCCGAGTGTAGCCGAGCCAAGAAGACAGATCGCCTCGCTGTCGTCGCACGCCAGAATCTGTCCCAAGAGCCTTGCCGCTCGCCAAAGAAAGACAGACGCCTCGCAGCCGCGACGCGTCAAATCCGATCGCCGACGCGTCAATGCGATCGCCGCGACGCGCCGAGATCTGTTCAAAGCAGCCCTTGCCGCTTCGCCCAGCAAGAAGACAGACGCTTCGCTGCCGCCGACGTCCGCCTGGACGCTCCGCGACGCCAGAGGTCTCGCCAGCGCCGCGCGTCGGCCCAGCGCCGCGCGTCGCCGCCGCGCGCCCTCGCCGTGTCCGCTTGCCGAATCTGCTTTCGCCGCGCGCCTTCGCCCGAGCGTTCGCCAGCGCGTTCCTGCCGGCTGCTCGCGCGAAGCCGCCGCCATGACCGCGATCGACGCCAGCGCCCGCGCGCCTTCGCCAGACGCTGCCAGACGCCAGCTGCTGCTGTCGTCGTCAAATGCACCAGCGCAGCCACAAGCTGTCCTTGCCGTGCCAGCTACGCCAGGCACCCCAAGCTCGTGGTCGTCGCGCCGCGTGAGTTCCCCGAGCCGAGCTTGCTGTGCTTCGCTGTTGTTTAGATATTTTTATGCCGATTATTGTTGGTTTGCTAGGTTCCCGCCGCTAGTTCGGGATTGTTCCGCAGCTTAGGATTTGTGTGTAGAAGTCTTCCGACCAAGGTAAGGATTTCTTACAGGGGTTGTGTGGACCTGCGGTATATTTGTGATTGTTGTTTTGTATGCCTGTATGATTACTAGCATGTTTATCTCTAGGTGCTCTGCTCAATTCTGATCGCATGAACTCTTGTATTGTTTCTCATGTTAGCCCATGCTAGGTTGTTCTATTCTAGCATGTTCGATATCTGTTCTTGCTTCGTAGTATCATGCTAGGTTCTTTGTATCCGATGAGCACGTATTGGACCGCATTGATTGAATCGTTATTATTGTTAAGGTTTAGAATTGAGGTAGATAGAATCATCCGCCCGATGCATAAAGTATCTTGCATCTATGGCAAGGACGTTCGAGACAGCTTCTCCGCCTTGGACCCCGTGAGGGATTAGCTATCCCAACCGGTAGGCCCCGCAATCTTGGGTGAGGGTGGCGATCGTTAAATGCCCCAACGGTCGGGATGATGACTTGGCATTGCCTCGTCCCGCGATCGGCAGCGACGCCCTCGGTGTGTTCGCCGTAGCCCTTGATTGCCACTGTTAGGCAAGGACCGCTTCTCGGTGTAAGCCTACCACGACCGGTTCCTTAGCCTCGGTGCGGTGGTACAGTGACATAGTTCACGTGTCCGTGTCTCACACCCTATGTCGGTGACACCGATCCGGAGATTTAGTTAGGCATGGTGGTCGAACTCGGGGCAAATTTTTGCCACTAGACCCGGCACTTCCCGAGTTTGCGGTAGCATGCGGTGCGCGCTTACGCTCATTACAGCGCCACGATCGAGAGCTCCTCGGGATCTTGAGCGAGTGCACCTTTCGTATCGACGTTGATGAAGCCGAGGCCGGGACTTGTTCCCGTGATAGCGCGTTTAGTGTGTTGTGGTATTTCCGGACTAAGACCACGAGTTGGCATCCGAGGTCCAAGTGTGGACTTAGCTATGTGCTCCGCTCGTGTTTGTACTCATAGCTTGCATACATTCTTCTAGATGATCATGTATATCGTATTGTACCCCTGGTTGGGGATTCTTCTGGGTAATTCGTTACTCACCCTTATTCTCGTGGCTTTCCACGGTAATCAAGGCGGGAGACAGGATGGTCAAGGAGGAGCCGTGATCATGGAATCCTCCATGTCATCTCGACTATTTTATTTTATCATGACTCTTCACTTTTTGTTATTTCCCACGAATGCATGTAGACGGCACAGCAGCCCGTGATGTTTTCTTACGTTTTATGGATTCCAAATATTTGTACTTGTGGATTGTTTTAACGGTTTAAATAAATCTCTCCGATCGTAGTATGCTTTCGAAATGTATGTTTTGGTTGTTGAATGTTTCGCTTTTTACTTGGGATCCAAATGTATTTCTCATAATGTCTTTTATTTTCACTACATGCATTGGGGTAAAGGCCCATTTAGAGCCCCTTTTTGGGTCGGGTCTTTCTGATTAGGGTTAGCTAAACCCTAACGGGATCGGGACGGAGTACCATCTCGTGCGTCCTCGCTCGGGATGCAAGTTACGTTATGCATCCGGCCCTGATGATGCTACCTACTTGAACTCTAAACCATAACAATAATAACAATTCAATCAATGCACCAATACGTGCTCAACAGATACAAGAAACCAAGCATGATACTACGAAGCAAGAACAGATATCGAACATGCGAGATGGAACAACCTAGCATGGGCTAACATGAGAAACAATACAAGAGTTCATGCCACCAGAATTTGAACAGAGCACCTAGGGCTAAACATGCTAATAATCATACACAGTGCATACAAAACAACAATCACAAATATACCGCAGGCCCACACAACTCCGGTAAGAAATCCTTACCTTGGTCGGGAGGCTTCTACACACAAATCCTAAGTCATGGAACAATCCCGAGCTAGCGGCGGGAACCTAGCAAACCAATAATAATCAAGCATCTAAAACGTCTAAACAACAATAGAACGCAAGCTCGGCTCGGGAACTCACGCAGCACGGCGACACGAGCTTGGAGCTCACAAGCAGCCGCACGGCAGGGCGGGCGCAGTCGCGCCCGCACGCGGCAGGGGCTGGCGCCGCCGCGAGCCGGCACAAAGACGCGCACGGATGCACGGCGAGGGCGCGCGCGCGCGCGAAGCGCGTCGGGCGTCGCGGGCGAGCGCGCTTCGGCGGCGCGCGCGCGGGTGGCGTGGCGTGGCGACGCGACGCGACGCGCGACGCTGCCATTGCGCGCGGCGAGCGAGCGAGCGGCGCTGGCGTCAGCGCTCGCTGCTGCGCGCGATCCGCACGATCGCGGCGATGGCGCGGCGCAGGTCGCTTCAACAGATCTCCGGCGACTCGTGAGCGATGGCGTCGCGGCGGGCTGCTCAACAGATCTGGGCGATCCGTGCGACGGCAGAGGCGATCAGTCTTTCTTCTTGGCGCGATCCGGCGTCGCGATCCGCCGGCCGACGATGGTCGCTGGCTTGCCGCTTCTCTCACCGGCCGCAATCAACACAAACACACACAACACTCTACTTCTTACCATCGGCCAAAGATCAAAAACCAAATGAGGAGATGAAGAGGATGAAGACTTACCCTAATGATGATGATCGAACCCAAGGAGATGCAAGGGAAAGAAGAATCGGCAAGGGCTATGGAGAGGAGAGCTTGTGCGGCCAAGAGGAGATTTGGAGAAGAAGATGGAATAAACCTAATTTCTATTTCATTTAACCAAATGCACCAAAACTCCAAAATCCAAGGCTAACCATAAAATGATGCGGGAGAAGAGCAACAAGAGCACCTAATGGCTCAATTGGCACACATCTCCACAAGCTTCCCAGAGACCTGGTTCAAACCCCAGTGCAAAGACAATTCCCTTTTATTTTTACTTTTGCATCAAACCTTGCTCAAACCAAACCACAAACCCCTACAAAACCATCCAATAATTTTAGTAATCGAAAAGACACAAACGACCACGACGGCCCGACCAAATTACCAAATTACCCTAGGGCATACCGGAAGACCGGGAAGAAAAACTCAGGTCGTTACACGCCTCCTCCTTCACCATCTTGTCTCGCAACTTGGTTACTGTGTGGAAAAACCACAATAATAAGGGTGAGTAACGAATTACTCAAGAAGAATCCCCAACCGGGTACAATACGATATACATGGTCATCTCGATGAGAGTATGCAAGCTATGAGTATAAACACGAGAATAGAGCACATAGCTTAGCCCACACTTGGGCCTCGGATGCCAATTTAAGGTCTTAGTCCGGAATAATATCACCACACACCCAATACATAAGTCGCCCTATACGAGAAACAAGTCCCACCTCGGCTGTCTGTCATCGTCGACGAAAAGGTACACTGCTCAAGATCCCGAGGAGCTCTCCGGTCGGCGCGTAGAATGAGCGTAAGCATGCACCGCGTGCTCATCAGAGACCATGGGGGTGCCGGGTCTAGAGGCAAGCCGCCCATGTCCAGTCCACCACGCCTAACTAATTCTTTGGATCGGTGTCACCGACATAGGGTGTGAGACTCGGACACGTAAACTATGTCAGCCTGAACCACCGCACCTGAGGCTAAGGAAACGGGTCGTGGTAGGCTTACACCAGGAAGCCTGTAAAGACCCGACCTGAAAACGGTGCTAAACCTAGATCTTTACTCAGCATGCAAGTGAAAAGCATAAAAGGACCCAGCTAGGGTCGGTTTGTAAAACATTTCAAATATAAGAGTGGAAAACATTAAAAACAAAGTAAACATTCATTAGGCAAAAACGAACCATTCAAATTAAAAACAGTGACTGATCAGTACTTTCCTTAAAAACACAAAATAGTTCAAATCATAAGTTTTCCCTACGGACCCAAGTCCAACTACATGCTTTGAATAAAAACAAGAAAATAAGACACGACAGAGTGTCAAGACATCCATGATCCCCACTCCCTCCGCTAGCCGCCTCGGTGTTGTCCTGCCACCCGTGGAAGAAACCACAATAAGGGTGAGTATAAACATACTCAGTAAGAATCCCCGACCGAGGTACGATACGATGAAATCAATCATCTAGCAACCTAGTACACATGCCACAAATATCAATACGGATCTTAGCTCAACGAGCTCACAAGGAAAATCCGGAATCCTCCGAAGTCTCCTACTTCCGGCCTAATGATTGGCTCTCAAAACCAATCCCGGGACAACTCCGAGGGTCTTTCTCCCTCGGCCAATTGATCAGCTCAAAAACCGATCCCAAAGATGTCCGACACCCTCGAGGGTCTTTCTCCCTCGACCAATTGATTAACTCTAAAGTCAATCCCAATGGGTGTCCTCAAGGGCCTCTTACCCTCGCTTATATCTGACTATCGGAGAGTATCCAAGTCCGGCTCTAAACCGGAAGGAATTGGTGTACTCACGAACATTAGCCCGGGAGCTCTCCGAACCGGCGACTAACGCGTGTCTTGCGCACACCGCATGCTTCTTGCACCGGCGTAAATGTGGGGGCCTAAGTACAAACTACGCAGCCACGGGCGCATGCCTAAGACTCGGAAATGGTGTCACCAACACGTGAGTGCGAGGCCCTCGGCACTCATCCACATGCGGCACTGTACCACCGACTGGCTAAGAACCGCCAAGGCGGCTTGCACCGCTGGCGGGGTTCCGCTCTAGCAGCTACAAACTAGGCTTATGCCGATGTGGTAGCTAAATCCACATCGGCCGCGGGGGAAGCAATGTACGTTATGCTTCGCTCTACTCCCGACCGGTGGGGACAAGGTACGCGTTATGTCCGCTCTCGGCAGGGGCTTTCACCGCTGAGATCAATGGCGGGCAAATTCCGCCCGACACCGCAAAACTTGAAGCTCGGCCTCAAGCGGCCTAAAACCACTTCTTTCCGTGGCGAGCCTATCAATGCATGGTTCTCTCGCCAACCAATCCATGCCAAGGATCACATCGAAGCCGCTCATAGACAAAGACACTATGAGGGTAGCCTCTAAAATCTCATCGATATCTCAGATCCGCCATGCTTAATCAGATCGCTAGCTAACATACTCACACCCGAAGGAGTGGCAACACACACTCAAACCCTAGAGGTTCGAGTTCCACACAAGCTTGTCTAACGAATGCATCGTAAACAAAGGAATGGGTCGAACCCAATCAAACAATACAAATGCATAGTGTCAGTAAGACAAGCGTACCAAGAATCGCATCATCGATGCGCTCGCCTCCCGGCGAGTAGTGGAAAACACCCGGCCCTGCTGTTGGACCGGTCCTGCTGCTGCTAAATCCTTAGTGCAGAATTTGGCCAAGTGCCCTTCCTTGCCACATCTGTAGCAAGCACGGGGCGATGCTCCACACAAACCAAAGTGTGCCTTTCCACACTTGTTGCAATGAGTGTGTCTGCTCGCCCAGCCTGCTGGCGATCCTCGGGCTCTCCCTTGTGGTCGGCATCTCGATCTCGACCTCTAGATCGCCCGACGGCGAGTCTCTTGCCGACCACCGAGCGGAAACCACTAGAAGTCCCGGACTTCCTCTTCTCGCCTGAATATCACTGAGCATGCTAAATCGGGCCGAGCCGAGCAATGAATCCTGCACTGGAGGATACTTCGGATTATAAATCGTGGCCAACTCCACTGCTCGGTCATAACTCTCAGGGGCGAGTGCTCGAACATCCTGAGCAACCTCCTTCCTCAGCCCACAAATAAACTTCTTACTCTTAAGCTCCTCAGTGGCAATGAGCTCCGGGGCAAAGTAGCTGTACTCAGAGAACTTCTTTTAAGTAGCGGCAATACTATCTCGATCCCTATTTCGATTCGAGAAGGCCTCTCGCCATCTCCTGCTGAGCCTCGTCATTAACATACTTAGCTCAACTTCGTTCTAAAGAACTCCCAGTGGGCCGGAGAAGACCCACCGGTCTAGCTCTATCTCAGCACTCCCACCACCACTCACCGTGTCGAGAGAACATGGGCCGCACATCTCGGCCTCTGTACATCTGGGCATCCCATAACTCTAAAGATGTACTCCATTCTTGCCAACCACCGATCGCCACAAGTGGGTTCTCTCAAGCATCAAATTCCCTTGGCTTCCACTTGGTGAAATCTTTCAACCACTTGCCAAACTCAAGCAGCCTCTGCACTATCAAGTGAGTCTGATCGGTCCCGATGACCCTGCCCCTCCGGTTGAGCTACCGGAGCTACCGGGCCTCTGCCTGCTGGGGTACAGGAGCTGCTGGGGTACAGAGGAGGCTGCTGGGGTGCTCTTTGCATGAGCTGTGCCAACCGGGCTATCTGTGCCCTAGACTCCTCTCTCTCAAGCGCTACTAGTTGCGCTGAGTCTCAGCTCTCTGCTCGACCATTAGGCCCATCATCATATCTCTCATAGCAGAGATATCTCCTCCTGAGTGTACCTTGAGGCATAGCGGCCTCCACCCCTTCTCTCGACAAGTTAGCCTGCGGTGCCATGGGCGCCTACGAGCCTGATATACTCTGGCTGGCTCTCAAAGATCTCTATTTGCGCCTCAGACGGACTGCTCCATCTGCGTGTAACCTTAGGCATCTTGGCGATCTACACGGAAACCACAACGGGTTAGTCCACGCGCGACTTTCTCTCGCCAACAAAGATAACACATGTGTATCGCATATAGTATCGTAAACAAAACCCTTAGCTTATTGAACTTAGACAAACTCGCGGCCGTGGAGTCTTTGAGATCATGGGAACACAACCTACAAACAGAGTTACTCTCTGAATCTATGACTCTGCGCTCGATACCAATCAGAAGACCAGACTCAAAAACGGTGCTAAACCTAGATCTTTACTCAGCATGCAAGTGAAAAGCATAAAAGGACCCAACTAGGGTCGGTTTGTAAAACTTTTCAAATATAAGAGTGGAAAACATTAAAAACAAAGTAAACATTCATTAGGCAAAAACGAACCATTCAAATTAAAAACAGTGACTGATCAGTACTTTCCTTAAAAACACAAAATAGTTCAAATCATAAGTTTTCCCTACGGACCCAAGTCCAACTACATGCTGAAATAAAAAATAGTAAAATAAGACACGACAGAGTGTCAGCAGCATCCATGATCCCCCAGCTCCCTCCGCTAGCCGCCTCGGTGTTGTCCCAAGTTACCTATGGAAGAAACCACAATAAGGGTGAGTATAAACATACTCAGTAAGAATCCCCGACCGGGGTACGATACGATGAAATCAATCATCTAGCAACCTAGTACACATGCCACAAATATCAATACGGATCTTAGCTCAACGAGCTCACAAGGCAAATCCGGAATCCTCGGAAGTCTCCTACTTCCGGCCTAATGATTGGCTCTCAAAACCAATCTCGGGACATCTCTGAGGGTCTTTCTCCCTCGGCCAATTGATCAGCTCAAAAACCGATCCCAAAGATGTCCGACACCCTCGAGGGTCTTTCTCCCTCGACCAATTGATTAACTCTAAAGTCAATCCCAATGGGTGTCCTCAAGGGCCTCTTACCCTCGCTATAAATCTGGACTATCGGGAGAGTACCCGAAGTCTGGCTCTAAACTGGAAGGAATTGGTGTACTCACGAACATTAGCCCGGGGGAGCTCTCCGAACCGGCGACTAACGCGTGTGCGCGCACACCGCATGCTGCTGCAACCGACGTAAATGTGGGGGCCTAAGTACAAACTAAGCGGGCCAGGTACGCATGCCTAAGACTCGGAAACGGTGTCACCGAACACGAGAGTGCGAGGCCCTCGGCACTCATCCGTGCGGCTGTACCACCGACCTGAAGCTAAGAACCGGCCAAGGCAGGCTTGCACCGTTGGTAGGGTTCCGCTCTAGCAGGCTACAAACTAGGCTTATGCCGATGTGGTAGCTAAATCCACATCGGCTGCCGGGGGGAAGCAATGTACGTTATGCTTCGCTCTACTCCCGACCGGTGGGGACAAGGTACGTTATGTCCGCTCTCAGCCTCTAGATGATAACAGCCCTAACACACTAGCTAGAGTATAGAGTAAACGATTCCTGGCTAAACATACATAATCATCATCAATCATACATAACCTAGCATGGTACTACGAACTTAAAGCATGAATCTCAAGCATGCTGGAAGCACAATCCTAGCATGGCACTAACATGTACAAAACAAGCAAACATGCTAGCAGGAATGCAATTACAAGTTGTCCTATCCACTAATCATGTTTAAAAAAGTAAACATGCATATAAGGCACAATCAAGAAAGCATCGCAGGGTCCACACAACCACGGTAAGGAATCCTTACCTGGAAATAAGTTGAAAAAGCTATCACGAGTCAAGCAAGACCCTCGAACTTTAAAACGAACTCGAGCAACCTAGGCATATTAAAAGCATCCTAAATAAATATACAAAGAGCTGCAGAGCCTTAAAAATCAAAAAGGGAAAAGGCTCGAGAATTACCAACCGAGAGGACACGGGCTCTCGCAAAAGAAAAGGGTATGTATGGCGCTGCTGGCAGTGCAAGGCACTGGCGCTGGGCGCTGGGCTGCTCGTGTCTTGCGGCAAGGCGAGCGGACGCGGAGGAGCGGGCGCGCGGCACGGCGGGGCAGCGCGCATGCGATCGGCTGCGAAGGCGATGCGCGAGCGAGCGGGCTCAGCTGGCGCGCGCGCGCGCGAAGGCTCGATCGCTGGGCGTGTCGCGCGCAGCAGCGACGGATCGGGCGCCACGGACGGCGTCAGGCGGTGTAAGAACCCGACCCAAAATACGGTCCTAAACCTAGGTTCTCACTCAGCATGCAAGTTAAATACTTCACCAAGCGGTTTAGTGCTCATATTTAAAACCTTTCAAAACATTTAAAAGCGGGGAACACTTAAAGCATAAACAACAACCTTCATTTAAGCAAAACCAACAAAGTAAAACAAGTCTGGCCAGTGTTTATAAAAACATAAAATACAATTTAAACAACTTTTAAAAAACGTCCCCCTAGGACTCCTGTCCGTCTACATGCCGAACAAATTATGCAAACAATGAAAGATAGAGTGTCATGGCTCCCATGATCAATCGCCTCCTCCGCTAGCCGTCCCGGTGCTGTCCCAAGTCACATGGTGGAAAACCACATAAATAAGGGTGAGTATAAACATACACAGTAAGAATCCCCAACCGGGGTACAATACGATACTTCAATCATCTAGCACCCTAGTATACATGCAAACAGTTACCAACACAGATCATAGCTCAACTAGCTTACAAGGCAGAATCTGGAATCCTCGGAAGTCTCCTACTTCCGGCCTAATGATTGGCTCTCATAACCAATCCCGGGACATCTCCGAGGGTCTTTCTCCCTCGGCCAATTGATCAGCTCAAAAACCGATCCCAAAGATGTCCGACACCCTCGAGGGTCTTTCTCCTTCGACCATATGATCAGCTCAAAAACCAATCCCAATGGGTGTTCTCAAGGGCCTCTTACCCTCGCTAACAAATCTGGACTATCGAGAGTACCCAAGTCCGCTCTAAATCGGAAGGAACTGGTGTACTCACGAACATTGGCCCGGGAGCTCTCCGAACCGGCGACTAACGCGGCGTGCGCGCGCACACCGCATGCTTTGTTGCAACCGGCGTAAATGTGGGGCCTAAGTACAAACTACGCGGGCAGTGCACGCATGCCTAAAGACTCGGAAGTGGTGTAATCCGAACACGCGATGGTGCGAGGCCCTCGGCACTCATCTGTGCACTGTACCACCGACACGAAGCTAAGAACCGCCAAGGCAGGCTTGCACCGCTGGCGGGTTCCGCTCTAGCAGGCTACAAACTAGGCTTATGCCGATGTGGTAGCTAAATCCACATCGGTCACGCTGGGAAGCAATGTACGTTATGCTTCGCTCTACTCCCGACCGGTGGGGACAAAGTACGTTATGTCCGCTCTCAGCCTCTTTATGATGACAAACTCTACTATACTAGCTAAAAGTACAGAGTAACTGATTCCTGGCTAAACATACACATAATCATCAATCATACATAACCTAGCATGATACTACGAACTTAAAGCAGGAATCTCGAGCATGCTGGAAGAACAATCCTAGCATGGCACTAACATGTACAAACAAGCAAACATGCTAGCAAGAATGCAATCACAAGCTGTCCTATCCACTAATCATGTTCATAAAAGTAAACATGCATATAAGGCACAATCAAGAAAGCATCGCAGGGTCCACACAACCACGGTAAGGAAATCCTTACCTAGAAACGAGCAGAAATAACTTTCACAATCAAATAATGACCCTCGAGCTTTAAAGCGAAACCGAGCAAGCTAAGCATTTTAATAAAAACAACCTTATTAAATAAACAGCAGCCAACAGCTTAGGGTCCAAAAGAGTGGAGGCTCGGGAATTACCAATCGAAGAAGGCACGGGGTCGCGAGCAGAAGCGATTTTGGCGCGCTTGGTGCGGCTGGGCGGCTGGGCTTTGGCGCTAGGCGCTTTGGCGCTAACGGCCGGGCGCTAACGGCGCTGGCTGGCGGCGCTGGCGCGGCAGGGGACGGCGCCGCGCTGGTTGCGCGAGGATCGCGACGAGGCGCAGTAGCTGCCGGCGAGCGCGACGCGACGAAGCGGTGCACGCACGCAGACGCGACGGTCTTGGGGTGCGGGCGCGCGCGGCGGCGCAGCGCGGGCGGCGCGCGGCAGGCGGCCTAGTGCGGACGGCGCGCGCGCGCGTCTGGCGACCGATGCACGTCACGCTGGCGCGCAACGCGCGCTGGCGCTGGGCGCGGAGCGGCTGGCCTCTCGTGCGCTGGGTGGATTTGGCCGCTGCTGGTGCGCGCTGAGGCTGCAGTGTACTGGCCGCACAGTGCGGTGGGCGAGCAGGGCTGAGCGGGGGTGCGGCTAGGGCGGCTAGGGTTTCTTGGTGAGGTCGGCTAGGAGAGAGAGAGAGAGAGAGAGAGAGAGAGAGAGATTGCAAAACAAGGGGAAAAGGGATTTTCTTGATTTTCTTTCCTTTTTCCCTAATTAAATAGGTCTAAAATCCCTTCCCAAAGCTTCCTCTTTCCAAACCCGGCCGAAGCAAACTTATTTTAAAAATAAAACTCTCTTTTCATACGAACTCCCCAAGACCATTTAGAGCAAGGGCTCAAAACCCAATGGAAGCACCAAAATTACAATTAATTTTTGCCGTTTTCTAAAACACCTCCAAACTTCCAAACAACTTGCCCAAACCTCTCGGGTCTTGCAACCAACAACCATTAAGCTTCGACAAAGGCAGGAATGACCTTGGAATCCTGAAAATCCACAAAACCCTGACCGGGGGCAAAAAGACCAAAATGCCCCTAAGGGTTAAAACAGCTCTAACGGCCCATCCGAACATCCGAATAATGACCCGAAATCACCTGGGTAACCGAAATAGAAAACTGGGCCGTTACAGGCGCTGATGGGCGTGCGACGGTGGGGCTTCGGTCTCAGACGTCGGCCGGCCGGGCGGCAGGAGGCGGCCAGTGGCGGTGGTGTGTGTGCAGTGCGCGCGCAGGGTCAGTTTGTCATGGCGGTGTGGTGCGATGTGGGTGGGGTGGCTCGGCTGGGTGGCTCGGCTGGGTGGTGCTGCTGGGTTAGGGTGCTTGGCTCGATTTAGGAGAGAGAGAGAGAGAGAGAGAGAGAGAGAGAGAGAATGCGGCTATGAGGGGAAAAATAGGGGTTTTCTTGATTTTCCTTCTTTTCCTTATTTTTTAAATAGGTTAGGAGACCTAAATTCCCTTCCCAAGGCTTCCTCTTGCGGGTCCCGGCTAAAGCAACCTTTTTTCTTTTTAATTAAGACTCTTTTCTAAAACTCCAAATTCACCATTTAGGGCAAGGGTTCAAATCCCGATGGAACCACTTAATTTTCAATTAATTTTCCCATTAACCTAAATGCTACCAAACTTCTAAACAACTAACCCAAACTCCTTGGGTTTTGCAATCAACAACAACAAGCCACAACGAAGGCCGGAATGACCCTGAAATCCTGAAAATCCTCAACCTCTGGCCGGGGAGCAGAAAGACCAAAATACCCTTAAAGGTTGTAAAGCTCTAACGGCCCAACCGATTGCCCCAATACTGAACCGAGAGTACCTGGGAAACCGGAATGGAAAACTGGGCCGTTACAAAGCCGCCCTTACCATAACAGGTGGCAATCAGGGGCTACGGCCGAACACGCTGAGGACGTGCCTACTGCCGGGGACGAGGCAATGCCAAGTCATCATCCCGACGGTTGGGGCATTTAACAGTCTACCACCCTCACCCAAGATTGCAGGGCCAGCCGTTAGGGTTAGCTATTCCCTAACGGGATCAGGGCGGAGCTCCATCTCATACGTCCCTGTCGTGGATGCAAGGTACTTTATGCACCCGGCCCAGATGATGCTATCTACCTGCCACTCTAACCTGCCTTAGCAATCAAAGAAACAATTCCATAAAATCCAATACGTGCTCAATAAGAATACAACGAGCCTAGCATGATACTACGAAGCAAGGAATGATACGAGCATGCCGAAAGGAACAACCTAGCATGGATTAACATGAGAATTAATCAGGAAAATCATGCTAATCGGGAATTCAGAATAGAGAACCTAGCTACACATGTCAATAAACACAAACAAGCAATCAATCAGCAATCGCATAATATATCGCAGGGTCCACACAACTCTGGTAAAAAATCCTTACCTTGGTCGGGGACGATTTGACACGAAAACCTAAGTGGCAAACGAACCCGAACTAGCTACCGAGAACCTATCAATCACAAAACAAATCACACAATAGGCCTAAATATAATAAAATAAGCAAGGATCAGCTCAGGAGCAACTCACGAGGCGCGACGAACGCACGAACGGGCCGATTGCATGAACGGGGCAGCAACGCGGCTAGCTGGGCGCGTGGGCGCGCTGGCTGCGCGCGGCGGGCGCGCGGGAGAAGCAGGGGCGCGAGGACGCGCGCGGGCGAGCGGCACAGCTGGGACGGAGCGCGGCGTGACACAGAGCTGGGCGAGGCGTGCGCGGGCGCGAGGCGATGCGCGGCGTGGCTCGACGGAGCGCTCTGTTTCTGCGCACGAATAGGGGCGATGGAGAAAACCCGAAATCGAGCGATCTGAGAGGATTCGACGAGCGATTCGTTGATGGCGAACTCCCCTACACTAGCTGCACAAAACCCATACCTCAAATCACCTCGACTCGGTCGGAAATGGCGAAGCCCGAAACAGGGGAGAAATTCGACGGAAAAGAGAAGGAGAAGAAGAAGAGAAGAAGAAGAGGAAGAGAACCTTACCTGCTGCCCGGAATTGGAACTCAACTTCGAAACTGGAGGGAGAACTCGGCCGAATTGGAGCTAGAAAAGGACGGAATCGCAAGGAAAAGCTCGATCGGTCGGAGAAGGAGAAACGCGAGGAAGAAGAAGAAATGGGGAAGAAAGCTCGGGCGATCGGCCATTATATCAAAGGCAAAGGAAAACACGCTTATATAAAAGATCGCGCGATTAAGATAACAAACACGCCCAGTGGCTCGGCTGGCAGCGCCCCTTGCCTAGCTTCCAAAGCGTCCTTGGCTCGAATCTCACTCGACGCGCTATTTAATTCCCTATTTATTTTTACCTTTTTCCAAGCCCAAATGTCTTCACCAAAATTCCCGATCCCATTCAAATCGACTCATAATTTTTCCGGCAATTAACAAATACATAACCGGCCCTGTCGGCCCGACCAAAATTACCAAAATGCCCCTGGGCCTCCCGGGAAGACCGGGATGAAATTTCCGGGCCGTTACAGGTCGGCAAAGA
>CM071851.1:29282131-29302131 GCA_036507275.1 Sicyos edulis
ATCGAGGACTTACACACCTAGGATGCCCATCGGGTCTTACACCTCCAACTCGGTGATGCCCATCGGGACTTACACACCTAGGATGCCCATCGGGTCTTACACCTCCAACTCGGTGATGCCCATCGAGACTTACGCACCTAGGATGCCCATCGAGGATCTTATACCTCGGATGTCCATCGGGGTTTTACCCGGCGGGACCTAAACTAGTTACCCCTACGGTCTTCTACACTATACATCACCGCCTATGCCTCGCACTTTAACTAACGAGGATAAAATAGAACAAGGTATGCCAAGATAATTAAACCCCTTGCATGGAACTAACAGAATATATCAGGGGACACAAGAGCAACACGATATGGAAGCAAGAGAAAACATGTAACCTACCCACTGGAAATTTCATACAATCACAAGACATGGCATGCTGGAAGAACAAACCTAGCATGGCACTAACATGAACAACAAGCAACATGCTAGCAAGATTTCAAACACAAGCTGTTCAATAGCTAACATACTCATAACAACATCCAAGCATACAAGGCACAATCATGATAGCATCGCAGGGTCCACACAACCACGGTAAGAAATCCTTACCTGGAAACGAGTAGGAATAACTTTCACAATCAAATAGTGACCCTCGAGCTTTAAAGCGAAACCGAGCAACCTAAGCATTTTAAAAGCATCCTAAATAAATATACAAAGAGCCCCAGACTTAAAAATCTAAAAGGGATAGGTTCGGAATTACCAACCGAGAAGGCACGGGGTCTCGCAGCAAGAAGCGATTTTAGGCGCTGCTTGCTGGCGCTGGCCGCGCAGGGGGACGCGCGCTGGCGCTGGCTTAGCGGAGGCTGCGGCGACAGGCGCAGAGCGCGGCGGCGGGCGGCGCGGCGAAGCGGCACGGGCACGCAGACGCGGACGGTGCTGGGGCGCGGGCGTGCGGCAGGGGCGACGCGGGCGGCGCGGTGCAGGGCGGCCTGGTGCGGGACGGCGCGGCGCGTCTGGGCGACCCGATGCAGGTCGGTGCGGCGCGCCTGGGCGACCCGATGCAGGTCGGTGCGGCGCGTCTCGGCGACTCGGTGCGGAGCCCAGGCTGGCTGTCTGTGCGCTGGCTTGACGGGCTGGCCGCTGGTGCGCTGGTGTGCTGTTGGTAAATGGCCGCTGTGCGCTCGGGCCGAGCAGTGGCGAGCGGGGTGCGGCTAGGGCGGCTAGGGTTTCTTGGTGAGGTCGGCTAGGAGAGAGAGAGAGAGAGAGAGAGAGAGAGAGAGAGAGAGAGAGAGATTGCAAAACAAGGGGAAAAGGGATTTTCTTTCCTTTTTCCCTAATTAAATAGGTCTAAAATCCCTTCCCAAAGCTTCCTCTTTCCAAACCCGGCCGAAGCAAACTTATTTTAAAAATAAAACTCTCTTTTCCTACGAACTCCCCAAGACCATTTAGGGCAAGGGCTCAAAACCCAATGGAAGCACCAAAATTACAATTAATTTTGCCATTTTCTAAAACACCTCCAAACTTCCAAACAACTTGCCCAAACCTCTGGGTCTTGCAACCAACAACCATTAAGCTTCGACAAAGCGCAGGAATGGCCTGAAATCTTGAAAATCCTCAAAACCCTAACAGGGGCAAAAAGACCAAAATACCCTAAGGGTTAAAAAATAGCTCTAACGGCCCATCCGAACATCCGAATAATTACCCAAAATCACCAGGTAACAAAATAGAAAAGCTGGGCCGTTACAATACTCCCTCCTTTTAAGACTTTCGTCCTCTAAAGTCCTAAGACGAACACGACTCTAGGAAAACTCCACTGATTCTTAACCAACCAAGCTCCCGGTTAAGACAACACAAATCCTTCTTGAAACCAGAACCCTCTTGGTTTCCCAAAGTCTCAAGCCCAAAAGACACCGAGTCTGCCACAAACTATCTCAACCAGAACTGAACTAACACTGAGCTTCGAAGAAATCATGCGATAGCTAGTCGGTGAGTCACACCCTCTGACTCGCACCAACTCTCAAACGGTCTCACGACTCTAGGGCTCACTTATCCTGCTAACCCAACTCGGGCACGCCTCTCTGTGGCGCTACTCTCGAAGAAACTCGTGGGCGGGTCACGAGGCTCTAAAACTCTACGCCACGCTCCAGCGTAACTTCTCTGAATGCTCATAGCTGTTATCAAACAGCCTCGACCCTTCACCATGCTGACCAAACAACTGAACCTCCCAGGTTTCAGAAACAAAACGGTCTACTCTTACTTCGCTAGAGACCTGCGAACCCCACTGGTTGCCTACAATCCCTAACGAAATCCAATTCGAACCACCAACTAGTGACTGATCCCTAGGCAACCTTCTCCAACTAGCATGCGTCCACAACACTAAAGCAACCATCTTACGAGAAATCGAAGCACCAAAGCCAAGGGGCACTTTTCTGGTTCACCAAACAGCTACCACCAACACACCAGCTGAAACTTCAGCTACGGCCACCTTTAGAAGACAAGGTCTAGGCACAGGCTCCACTCAGCCAAACTAATATATTGGAGCCCCTCATCGGCCGACAACAACTTTCCAATGCAATCCGATCAGCCACTGGCCTAAGAGATTATCGCCAGACAGGAAAACAAATAACATACCTCTCCCGGAAATCTCGAGCAGCAAAGAATAAAACAACACGCGGCTACTTGCAACACAACACCTTGAGGATAACAACTCAAAGGTTTAACCAACCAATGCCACGACACGTCTATGCCAACCCCCTCAACTTTGGCTCAACTAAATGCCAACCACGAACGCGCAACAACTAGGAGCAAAGCCTGAGAAAGGCTTGCTCTGCAGAACTCAACTCAAGCTTACAACTAGCGAAGCTCGCCTCCAATGACATGCAACTCTCAAGTCCAATCAAGCTAAACGAATGACTTCCTCCTTTTAGCTTAGGCCTAACTCATCTTCCAACCAGAAACTCCACAATCGATTGAACCACCAACTTAGAACTAGCAGTATCTATCCAAACACCGAAGGAGGTGCCAACTTTTGAAACCTTCCAAACAAGAGCAAGTCCTCAGGGCCACGCCCGCTTGCTCCAACCAAGCTAGCTCTTACAACAACATGGGAACCAACCCTTGGCCAACTACAAGCACCAACAGATAACAGTTTCGAAGCCAACGCGGAGGTACTAAAACAACACTAGCTCGTCAACCGACTACAAGCTTTTAGCAACTCAACCGAGGAACACTGCCTGGGTCTGGCTGAGCTCTGGTTTCTCAACACGAACCTTTCGTGGTTCCCAAAACATACCCCAAGGAACGAGCTACACAAGAGTACACTGGCGTGCACAGCTCCAACTTGATTCCTTAAGATCCAACACGAACTCTAACACAAGGTAACCTTTGCCTCCAAAAAGAGCCACAACTAGCAAGGGAGCAACAAGAGTTCAAACCCACTCGGGGTCAACTCACCACGAAACGCCCCATTGGCCAACTCACTCTACAAGAGCATAACCACACCAAGCTAACAACCACATACCAATGTGTCCACCAAATGTGCTCCGCACAATCCATCCAACACATGGCTCCCACGCTGAACCAACCACGCATCATCGATGCCAACTCTACTCGTACCAAGGAAACTCAAGGGTAGTCGAATCACCCTACCAACAAACTGGCTCACAAGGCCACAACACAAGCGCGAGAACTCGAATGCGCTAGCCCTTAACAACCTACAACATCCTTTGTACCCAACTCTTGGTGACCTTGAAAGCTCTTGCTTTCCCTCGAACGACCTCACACTTGTAGCCCTCCGACTACCACCGAGCTAGATCTCTTATGCAACCTAAACAGTGCAACCTCGAGAAAAGGGGTACAAGGCTAGTGGGGATGCTATACTTGAGCGGGCATGGAACCACCTGCACTAAAAGTGCCAACCGGCACGAAACTAGGCCTCCTTCCAAAGCGTGGTGCCAACAGTACACTACATCCTTTACAACACAAACATCCCTTTACGAGCTTTAAGCCCCTCTGGGGGTAGGGAAGGTCACACTCCAGGTGACAGGGCAATGGCGCTCAACACAAGAGTCTCAACACTCGAGTAGACTACTCTATGATATCACGTCTAACAGACAAGCCAAGGCCCACTCCTGCATCCCACTCGATGCTCAACGAATACTCAGGCCAACCCTCGGGTGGCAGCACCTAGCTCCACCCCTGGAACATGCTAACAGAAGGTGCTTCTCACTAATAGCCACCGGAAACCACGGGACGGATTAGGTCCGACAAGCAAACTCCACAATACCCCACAGCTACGAGGGTACTAAAAGAACTGGCTGCAAAACGCATTGCAGACTTGCGGGAGGACAAGATGTCTCTACATCTTTCTCAAAAGCTACTAACTTGGCGGTGGCCAATTCGCCCGGTGGTGGTGGAGACTCTCTTGGTCCGCCTCTCACGGGGACTTCCACCACCACACTGCTGCATCAAACGACACGAGCGACACGCCTCGACCTCTGAACATCAGGTCATCGGTCTCTGAACACCAGGTCATCCCAACACTTGGATGATAAACTCGAACCTGGTCAACCACCTTGCCGCTACTAGCAAGTTCTCTAAAGCATCAAGCTCCTCGAGCTTCCACTTGCCAAACTCGGCGGCTCCATCAATGCTAACTAACTCATCAACATAAACCTCTTGATCAAGCCCTTCCGAAACCTCAGGGACTCACGGAGCTACTAGGGGTGTCTCTAAACAAACTCATCACCGGGCTATCTGTGCCCGGGACTCCTCACTCTGCGCTACAAAATCGCACTGGTCTCCGCTCTCTAATAGCTAAAAGACACGCCATCAATTCTCTCATGGTGGAGCACACCCCTGCACAAGGAGTCTCACTCTAAGGCATGCTATCCTCTAACCTCTTCTCTTGGCAACTCAACTGCCGGGGCCAAAGGTGGCTGCTGCGGGTCTAGACAACCACAGGCGTGGTCTCATCATCAACATGCGCAGATCCAACTTCTCGGTTGGAAATACCAAACGTCCTGCTCCTCTAAGTGCAATCAACCTACTAGCGATCCACACAAAGCATAAAAGCTAGCCCACGCTGGGCTCTCACTTTGCAAACAAGGGTAACACATATATACTAGATGCGATGTTGTAAAATAAAACCCTTAGCTTAATGAACTCGATACAAACTGACGGCACGCGGAGTCTTGATGATCATGGGGACAACAACCTACAAAGCGGGTTAGTCTCACGAATCTATGACTCGAGCTCGATACCAAGCTGTAAGGACCCGACTGGAATACGGTCCTAAACCTAGGTCCTCACTCGGCATGCAAGTTAAATATTTCAACAAGCGGTTTAGTGCTCATATTTAAAACTTTTTCAAAACATTTGGAAACGGGGAACACTTAAAACATAACCAACAATTTTCATAAGCAAATCCAATCAAGGTAAAATAAGCTGGCAGATTTATAAAAGAACATTCAAAACAGTTTAAACAACTTTAACATCATTCCCCTAGGACTCATGTCCATCTACATCTTTGAATAAATAAATGCAAACAATAAGCAGCCCAGTCTTTGGTGGCCCCCACGATCAAACAGCTCCTCCGCTAGCCATCCCGGTGTTGTCCCAAGTTACACAGTGGAAAAACCACGAGAAATAAGGGTGAGTATAAACATACTCGGTAAGAATCCCCAACCGGGGGTACAATACGATACATCAGTCATCTAGCACCCTAGTATACATGCAAATAAAACAATGACTTAGAGCAAAAAGCGGTTGAATTAGGCTATGAGCTACTTCTAGAGCGAGCCTATTCAATGGCTTTCATCTACTTGCCTATCCTAGGTTCTACACTTGGATGCCCTTCGGGCCTTACACAACCTAGGACTCGGTGATGCCCAAAGGGGTCTTACACACCTAGGATGCCCATCGAGTCTTACACCTCCAACTCGGTGATGCACATCGGTGGCTTACACACCTAGGATGCCCATCGGTCTTACACCTCCAACTCGGTGATGCCCATCGAGGACTTACACACCTAGGATGCCCATCGGGTCTTACACCTCCAACTCGGTGATGCCCATCGGGACTTACACACCTAGGATGCCCATCGGGTCTTACACCTCCAACTCGGTGATGCCCATCGGGGACTTACACACCTAGGATGCCCATCGGGGTCTTACACCTCCAACTCGGTGATGCCCATCGAGGACTTACACACCTAGGATGCCCATCGGTCTTACACCTCCAACTCGGTGATGCCCATCGAGACTTACACACCTAGGATGCCCATCGGGGTCTTACACCTCCAACTCGGTGATGCCCATCGAGACTTACACACCTAGGATGCCCATCGGTCTTACACCTCCAACTCGGTGATGCCCATCGGGGACTTACACACCTAGGATGCCCATCGAGTCTTACACCTCCAACTCGGTGATGCCCATCGGGACTTACACACCTAGGATGCCCATCGGGTCTTACACCTCCAACTCGGTGATGCCCATCGAGGACTTACGCACCTAGGATGCCCATCGTGGTCTTACACCTCCGGATGTCCATCGGGGTCTTACCCGAGCGGGACCTAAACTAGTTACCCCTACGATCTTCTACACTATACATCATCCGCCTATGCAGCGCACGGAACTAACGAGGATAAAATAGAACAAGGTATGCCAAGATAATTAAACCCCTTGCATGGAACTAACAGAATATATATCGGGGGGACACAAGAGCAACACGATATGGAAGCAAGAGAAAACATGTAACCTACCCACTGGAAATTTCATACAATCACAAGACATGGCATCTTTGGAAGAACAAACCTAGCATGGCACTAACATGAACAACAAGCAACATGCTAGCAAGATTTCAAACACAAGCCGTTCAATAGCTAACATACTCATAACAACATCCAAGCATACAAGGCACAATCATGATAGCATCGCGAGGTCCACACAACCATGGTAAGAAATCCTTACACTGAAACGAGTAGGAATAACTTTCACAATCAAATAGTGACCCTCGAGCTTTAAAGCGAAACCGAGCAACCTAAGCATTTTAAAAGCATCCTAAATAAATATCAAAGACCAGCAGACTTAAAAATCTAAAAGGGATAGGTTCGGGAATTACCAACCGAGAAGGCACGGGTCTCGCAGCAAGGGGGCGATTTTAGCGCTCACTGGCGCACCATATTAGCCGCTAGGGACGGCGCTGGCGGCTGGATTCGCGCGAGGATGCGACAGGGCGCGGAGCGCGCGAGCTGGCGCGCGAGCGGCGCAGCACGGCACGCAGACGCGACGGAGCCAGTCTTTGAGCGCGCGGCGTCTGGCGAAGCGCGGGCGCGCGCGGTGCTGGCTGCTCTGGTGCGGGACGCGCGCGCGGCGCGTCTGAAGCGACCCGATCTGGTCGGTCTGCGGCGCTGGGCGACCGATCTGGTCGGTCGGCGGCGCGTCTGGGCGCTTGGTTCGGGGCGGCTGGCTGTCTGCGTGCGCTGGGCTGGACGGTACAGCCGCTCGCTGGTGCGCTGGGCTGTCTGGGTGGGTTGGCTGCCTGTGCGCTGGCCGAGCTGGGAGTGCGGCTAGGGCGGCTAGGGTTTCTTGGTGAGGTCGGCTAGGAGAGAGAGAGAGAGAGAGAGAGAGAGAGAGAGAGAGAGAGAGAGATTGCAAAACAAGGGGAAAAGGGATTTTCTTTCCTTTTCCCTAATTAAATAGGTCTAAAATCCCTTGCCAAAGCTTCCTCTTTCCAAACCCTACTAAGCAAACTTATTTTAAAAATAAAACTCTCTTTTCCTACTGAACTCCCCAAGACCATTTAGGGCAAGGGCTCAAAACCCAATGGAAGCACCAAAATTACAATTAATTTTGCCATTTTCTAAAACCCCTCCAAACTTCCAAACAACTTGCCCAAACCTCTCGGGTCTTGCAACCAACAACCATTAAGCTTCGACAAAGGCAGGAATGGCCCTGAAATCTTGAAAATCCTCAAAACCCTAACCGGGGGCAAAAAGACCAAAATCCTCAGAATCTTGAAAATCTTCATTAAGCAGAAACGAACCATTCAAATTAAAAACAGTGACTGATCAGTACTGTCCTTAAAAACATAAAATAGTTCAAATCATAGTTTTCCCTACGGACCCAAGTCCAACTACATGCTGAAATCAAAAACAGTAAAATAAGACACGACAGAGTGTCAGCAGCATCCATGATCCCCCAGCTCCCTCTGCTAGCCGCCTCGGTGTTGTCCCTAGTTACCTGTGGAAGAAACCACAATAAGGGTAAGTATAAACATACTCAGTAAGAATCCCCGACCGGGGTACGATACGATGCAATCAATCATCTAGCAACCTAGTACACATGCCACAAATATCAACACGGATCTTAGCTCAACGAGCTCACAAGGCAAATCCGGAAACCTCGGAAGTCTCCTACTTCCGGCCTAATGATTGGCTCTCAAAACCAATCCCGGGACATCTCCGAGGATCTTTCTCCATCGGCCAATTGATCAGCTCAAAAACCGATCCCAAGGATGTCCGACACCCTCGAGGGTCTTTCTCCCTCGACCAATTGATTAACTCTAAAGTCAATCCCAATGGGTGTCCTCAAGGGCCTCTTACCCTCGCTTATAACTGGACTATCGGAGAGTACCCAAGTCCGGCTCTAAAGCGGAAGGAATTGGTGTACTCACGAACAGAGGCAGGGGAGCTCTCCCGAACCAAGCAACTAAAGCGTGTCTTGCGCACACACATCTCTTCTTTACAACCGGCGTAAATGTGGGGCCTAAGTACAAACTACGCGGGCCAGTGCACGCATGCCTAAGGACTTGGAAGCGGTGTCACCGAACACGAGATGGTCGAGGCCCTCGGCACTCATCTGTGGCACTGCACTGTACCACCGACTGAAGCTAAGAACCGGCCAAGGCGGCTTGCACCGCTGGCGTGGTTCCGCTCTAGCAGAGCTACAAACTAGGCTTATGCCAATGAGGTAGCTAATCCTCACTGGCTGCCGGGGGGAAACAATGTACGTTATGCTTCGCTCTACTCCCGACCGGTGGGGACAAGGTACGTTATGTCCGCTCTCAGCCTCTAGATGATGACAACCCTATGTAAGGACCCGACTTGAATGGGGCTCTAAATGGGCCCTTACCTCAATGCATGCATACAAATCAACACTAGAATTTGCAAGATGGTTGTTTCGGATTCTAAGTAAAAACCAAAAACCGGCAAGAGTTCATTTAAAAAGTCAATACAAAATTCTTGAAACCTGTCCCTGTTTCCAAGCACCTGTTCCAAGACAAATACATTTCCAAAACTTACTCTGATCAGAGATTTATTTAAATCATACAAGCTTTACAACATTTACAAAAATGCTAGAATCCGGAAATACATTCATAAAACAACCTAGAGCTCCGTGCCCAACTACATGCATTCAGAGGACATTTAAAACATAAATACAAGACATAAGACTCAGAGTTGAACAACGGGTTTTCCATGATCACGGCTCCTCCTCCACCATCACCGCCTCGCGCCATGGTTTCTGAAAGATAAGTAAGAGTGAGTAACGAATTACTCAGTAAGAATCCCCAACCGGGGTACAATACGATATAATCAATCATCTAGCACCAAAGCATGCAAGCAAACAGCTACCAACACAGATCATAGCTCAACGAGCTTACAAAGAAAGATCTGGAGCCATCGGAAGTCTCCTACTTCCGGAATCATCGGAAGTCTCCTACTTCCGGCCTAATGATTGGTTATCCTAACCAATCCTGGGACATCTCTGAGGGTCTTTCTCCCTCAGCTAAATTGATCAGCTCAAAAACCGATCCCAAGGATGTCCTCAAGGGCCTCTTACCCTTGCTAATCTGGACTTACGGGAGAGTACCCGAAGTCTGGCTCTAAACTGGAAGGAATGGTGTACTCACGAACATTAGCCCGGAAGGAGCTCTCCGAACCGGCATCTAACGCGTGTGCACGCACACCGCATGCTCTTCTGCAACCGGCGTAAATGCGGGGGCCTAAGGGCAAACTCGCGCGGGCACGCGCATGCCTAAAACTTAGAAGCGGTGTCATCGATCACGATGGCGCGAGGCCCTCGGCGCTCATCTCATGCGGCCGGTCCACCGACACGAGCTAAGAACCGGCCAAGGCGAGGCACCGTGGCGGGGGTTCCGCTCTAGCGGAGCTACAAACTAGGCTATGCCAAAGTGGGTAGCTAATTCCACAACCAACCGGGTCGGGCGGGGTAGCAAGATACGTTATCTTCACGCACACTTTATTCCCGACTGAGCTAAATCCACCTTAGTGACCGGGGAAGCAAGATACGTTATCGTCGCACACTACTCCCGATCGGTGGGGACAAAGTACGTTATGTCCGCTCGACCTGCGGATGATGACAAACCCTACAACTCTATCTAAGAGTACAGGGAAAAAGCAATGATTCTGGCTAGCAAGCAAAGACCGACATCAATCACACTACCTAGCATGATACTACGAGCTTAGCGGGAATCACAAACATCTTTGGCGAACAAACCTAGCATGGCACTAACATGTAATATCAAGCAAACATGCTAGCAGAAATCAATCAAAGCTGCTCTATTATTATCATGCTCATAACAGTCAGCAAACAAGCAAGGCAAAATCATGACAATATCGCAGGGCCCACACAACTCCGGTAAGAAATCCTTACAGTGGAAGGCAACAACACACAATAAATTAAACTGCGATCGAACCCGAGCAACCTATATCGAGCCAAGCAAAAACATCAATAATCATAAAATAGCCCTAAATACACTAAAATAAACAGGGCTCGGCTCGGGAGCAACTCACGAGGCACGGCTGACACTCGAACGGCCGGGCCACACAGGCTAGGCAGCGGCGGGCGGCGAGCAGCGCTGGCGCAGCGCAGGTATGGCGGCGCGGCGCGCGAACGCGCGCCTTAGCAGCAGCAGGAGGCGAGGCGCGGGCGCGACGACGCGCTACAGGGACGCGCGATCGAGCTAGGCGAGGCTCGGGCGACGCGACGCACGCGCGCGCGGCTTGTCTTGCGGCTTCGGCCTGATCTTGCACTGGGCGACACGGACCAGGCGGGCGCGGGGCGCGCGGGCTGGGGCGACGCTGGCGAGGCGCGCGCTTGGTCTGGGCGAGGCGGCGCGCGCGCGAGCGCCGGGCGAGCTCGGTGCTCTGGCGACGCTGCTCGGGCTAGGCTGGCGCGGCGCGAGCCAAGCCAGCAGCTGGCCAGTGGGTGGGCGAGCCATGGCTAGAGGTTGGGCTAGGTGGGGGTGCTCGGGGAGAGAGAGAGAAGGAGAGAGAAAGATGCATTTTGGGGAAAAAAGAAAGAAAGAGAGAAATAAAAAGGAAAATGGGAAAAAGGAAAAATGGGATTTTTAAATCCATTTTCCATCCTTATCCACTTAAAAACCTCAAAATCCCATTTCCCGGCTTCCTCCTTCGAGACCCGACCGAAGCAATCTTTTCCAATAAATTAAACTCACTTAAATCCAACTCCCAAAGCAACACTAAAGGCTCTGGCTCTCAAACCCAAAGGAAACACGCAACAAACCAACACTTTGCCAAAGCCCAAACCACAACCGAGCATCCAACCGACTAGCCCAAACACCACGGGACTCGCACCACCAACAAACAAGCCTCGACAAAGCGGGAGCTACCTCGAAGCCCCGAAAACCACAAATCCTGCCTGAGAGCCAAAAGACCAAAAATACCCCCAGGGGCAAAACCGCTCTAAAACCCAACCAAACAAGCGAATCTTGACCCGAAGGCACCTCGAAAAGCTGGAATAGGAAATCGGGTGCATTACAATACTCCCTCCTTTTAAGACTTTCGTCCTCGAAAGTCCTAAGACGAAACAGCTCCAGGAAAACTCCACTGATCCAACCAACGGAACTTCTCGGCCAACAACACTAGTCCTCTTCGAGAACCAAAACTCTCTTGGGTTCTAAAAACTCAAGGCCACAATGCCATCCAAACTGGGCATACACTGAATTCCAAGGGAACAGACGGCAAACCACGTCCTCAACTCGCACCAACTCTAAAACGGTGCTACTCTCAGCAATCTCGAGGACTGGCCACAAGCTATGAAGCTCTACACCACGCACTGGCGAAACTCCTCTAGAAGCTCACAGCTGACAACAAACAAACTCAACCCTTCAATAAACTGGCCAAACAACTGAACCTTCCAGATTCCATAAACCAAACGGCCGAAAGCAAACTTTTCCATGCAAATCTACTAGCAACTGGCCAAAGAAAAACACTGCCAGGCAAGGAAACCACCAAAATTCCTCTCAAGGAAAACTCGGGCTGCAAGGACTAAATCATCACGCAGCTCTCTGCGGCACAACACCTTGAGGAAAACAGCTCAATGACTTTACCAACCAAAGCCACGGCACCTCTATGCCAACTCACTCAAACGGCTCTGCTACTCCAACTGCGAGCGCACAACAACAAGGAGCAAAGCCCGAGAAGGGCTTGCTCAGCAGAACTCAACCCAAACTTAAAACGAGCAACGCTAGCCTCCAAGCTACTACTCAACTTTTAAAATCCAACTGGCTACTCAAAAGACTTCTCCTTTTCGCTTAGGCCAAACTTATCTTCCAACCAGAAACTCCACTCCCGAAACCTTACAAGGAAAACGGATGACGACAACCTCAAAGCTTACGGATCCTGAACCATACGAATCCATAAAGACTACCTCGAGAGATAACACTCGAGGCTGACATCCAGGGAGCAACTCAACCACCACAGAGACTAGGGGGAAAGGGAAATCTTCAATCCCCAAAGAACCAACAACTTGTCGGAAACAACTCTTACTGGCTGGCCACCACCCTTGCGGGGACAAACAACTCTTGCTTGCTAACAACACAAAGCAGGGACCCTCTCGCTGGGCTGACCGCTACGCTACTCTGATAAAAAACACAACTTATGAGCTAAGCTGACTCCTACAAAAACAGGAAACGAATTCCCCAGCAAGCAAACTCTGAAGGGCAACGGACTTCACACAAGCTCGCTGACTTTCTCAAACCCAAGGCAACAGCAACCAACTCTCTTGGAAGCAACACCCAAGGGAAAACTCAACCAATCGGATCACAAATCCAGAACCAACAAAACTTACTCAACTGCCGAGGGAGGGGTCAACTCCCAAAACTTACTGGACTAGAAAAAGACCTTAGGGCAACGCCCTCACTAGAACCGAACTAGCTCTCGAAACAACAAGAGAACCAAATCTTGGCCAAACACTCACAAGAGGCAGAACAACCTTTACTGCAGCCTCTAGAACACCATCCAAGAGTCCGCTTAACTGAACAAACGACTACTTCCAAGTAGCCAACAAATTTTTCCCTCTTGCTAGCACCACTACCATCAATTCCAAGACCAAAGGAGTAACCTGACAAATCCCCGAACGAAACGGCTCTTACAAACAGACAACCAAAGGACAGAGAGCTCCACATACGCTCACTGTCTTGCTCCACTAGAGCAACAACATCTACATCTCACGGGGCAACAACAGGGGCAACTCAACATCCTGGAACAGGAAAACAACCAACTGGGCACGAACCATTCGTCCCACGAGCAAAGCAAATCACTAGCAGCTCCAAACCACACCTTGGTCAACACCAAGCATCAACTTGCCACCTCACCGGAACCAATCCGGACTTTACTCCAAACAAACACTAGCTTGCTAGTCTACCAAGACTGCTAGCAACTCAACCGAGGCTACAAACTACACGGCTCCAGCTTGCCAACTGAAACTCACTACCTGGGCCTGACTGAGCTTTGGAGAGGCTCTCCACAACCTAGGGATCCTCCGATCACCCTCCGGCACATACGGCCGACAAAACGAGCTAACGACCAAATGCCCGAACAGGCACAACTCTCTCCAAAGATCTCAACCATGCAGCCAACTCCAATTCCTTGGAAACCAAGAGGATCCAAACGCTACCGAATCGTCGTCCTCCTACTCAAACATCAGCCTCTCAACAAGGCTTCTACCCAAGGAAAGGATCCAAACAACATTCTTAGCCAAGGCGATCAGAAACTGCGCGGCTTTGCTACCACCGCACCTGTTCAGTTTCCAACTGAACTCCAACCGAAGGAACACCAAAAGTTCCAACTCCACACGATGCTCAAAGCTGAGGCAACCTTGCTTTACCAAAAGCATAACCATGCCACACCGAACTTACTTTATACCAAGCCTCTACCAAGGGTGCTTACCCATAAGGCATCCAAATCCTCTCGCAAGGCATCAGCTCATCTCGCCTCAAAAGCATCCAACTCGAATCATGGCATCCAACTCGCCTCATAGGCACTCGAAGGTAGTTGACCGTACTACCAACCACAAGAAAACTCTTGGCCTTAACACTAGCGCGAGGCTCAAGCGCACCAACACTTACCAACCAATCTGGCGACTTACTCAACCTCCGAAACATCGGGAAGAGGCTCCGCTCCTCTCGAGCATCCTTTCGCTTGTAGTCCATCGACTACCACCGAACTAGCCTGCGGCACGACCTAACCGGTGCAAGCGCCATAAACGGATCCAAGGCTAAACGAGTGCGCTTGAACTCCGAACGGCATAGAACCATCTGCTATGCCCAAGCCAAACTCAAGCTGAACCCGGACTTAGTGCCAAAGTGGCACACCAACCAATGCACCTCAAGTGCTACTACTACCAAATCCACATCTGAGGAAGTGGGTCATTAAACAACAGCAGCTCTCAAGGGAGCAAAGATGACCCTTCTTACGCCTCAAGCCACTAACACGGCAACTTGCCAAACAATCGGGCGATCGGTGGAGACTCTGCTAGTCCACCTCTCACAAGGGACTTCCACCACCATCCGATGAACCAAACGGCACCGGAGCGGCACACCACGGCCTCTCGAGCAATGGGGCATCCCACACACGGATGCTAAACTCAAACTCGGCCAACTACTTTACTACTAGCGGTAGGACTTACTAAAACATCGAGCTCTACAGGCATCCATTTGCCAAATCGGGCGGCTCCATCAACGCCAACCAACTCATTTGAATAAACTCTGCTGATCATGCCCTCCCGGAACCTCCGGGCTACAAGAGCTCTTGGGAAAAAATCTTTGAAACAAACTCATCACCGGGGCTATCTGTGCCGGGACTCCTCACTCTGCCGCTACAAATCTGCGCTGGGGTCTCCGCTCTCGATAGCTAAAGACACGCCATCAAATCTCTCATGGTTGGAGCACACTCTGCTCAAGGAGACTCACTCTGAGGCGCCGCTAGCCTCTACCCCTCCTCTAGGCAACTCAATCTGCCGGGGCCAAATCTGCATGCGGGCCTAACAACCACGACGCGGCCTCAACATCAACACGATCGGTCCAACTCCTCGGTCGAACATGCCAAGCGCCGCTGCTCCTGCAGGTGCGATCAACATACTTGGCGATCTGCACGAAGCACCTCCACCCTCTCACTAGGGAAAAGCGACAATCGGGGCCACACATGGCCAACGGAGTCTAAGCTCTACCTCCTCGGGAACGATGTCCCGGGGGCATCCGAATCTATCTGGATACCTCAACAAGCCGCTAAACAAATCGCTCGCCTTCATGCGAAAGTTGGCATGATGGCTCACTAAGCCCAAACCAACAACGAGTCGAACACGCTTCGTCTCCGCTACACAACACAAGGCATAAAAGCTAGATGAAAAGTATTGTAAATCTTACCCTTTTCTTTAAAAACAGAGAACTTAGGCGTGCACATTGATCCGCCGGAGGCCGATGATCATGGAAAAACGACCTACAACAAAAGGTCGGTCTACGAATCTATGACTCGAGCTCGATACCAAGCTGTAAGGACCCGACCGAATGGGGCTCTAAATGGGCCCTTACCTCAATGCATGCATACAAATCAACACTAGAATTTGCAAGATGGTTGTTTCGATTCTAAGTAAAAACCAAAACCGCAGCAAGAGTTCATTTAAAAAGTCAATACAAAATTCTTGAAACTCATCCTGTTTCCAAGCACTGTTCCAAGACAAATACATTTCCAAAACTTACTCGATCGAGAGATTTATTTAAATCATACAAGCTTTACAACATTTACAAAAATGCTAGAATCCGGAAATACATTCATAAAACAACCTAGAGCTCCGTGCCCAACTACATGCATTCAGAGGACATTTAAAACATAAATACAAGACATAAGACTCGAGAGTTGAACAACGGGTTTTCCATGATCACGGCTCCTCCTCCGACCATCACGCCTCGCGCCATGGTTTCTGAAAGATAAGTAAGGGTGAGTAACGAATTACTCAAGTAAGAATCCCCAACCGGGTACAATACGATATAATCAATCATCTAGCACCAAAGCATGCAAGCAAACGACTACCAACACAGATCATAGCTCAACGAGCTTACAAAGAAAGATCTGGAGCCATCGGAAGTCTCCTACTTCCGGAATCATCTGAAGTCTCCTACTTAGGCCTAATGATTGGTTATCCTAACCAATCTCGGGACATCTCTGAGGGTCTTTCTCCCTCGGCTAAATTGATCACTCAAAACCGATCCCAAGGATGTCCTCAAGGGCCTCTTACCCTTGCTAATGTCTGGACTTACGGAGAGTACCCAAGTCCGGCTCTAAAGCTGGAAGGAATGGTGTACTCACGAACATTAGCCCTAAGGAGCTCTCGAACCGGCATCTAACGCGCAGTGTGCACGCACACCGCATGCTCTTCTGCAACCGGGCGTAAATGCGGGGCCTAAGGGCAAACTACGCGGGCCAGTGCACGCATGCCTAAAACTTAGAAGCGGTGTCACCGATCACGATGGCGCGAGGCCCTCGGCGCTCATCTGCACACTGGTCCACCGACACGAAGCTAAGAACCGCCAAGGCGGGCTTACACCGTGGCGGGGTTCCGCTCTAGCGGGCTACAAACTAGGCTATGCCGAAGTGGGTAGCTAATTCCACAACCGGCTGGTCGGGCGGGGTAGCAAGATACGTTATCTTTGCGCACACTTTATTCCCGACACAGAGCTAAATCCACCTTAGTGACCGGGGAAGCAAGATACGTTATGCGTCGCACACTACTCCCGATCGGTGGGGACAAAGTACGTTATGTCCGCTCACCCTCGGATGATGACAAACCCTACAACTCTATCTAAGAGTACAGGGGAAAAAGCAATGATTCCCGGCTAGCAAGCAAAGACCGACATCAATCACACTACCTAGCATGATACTACGAGCTTAGCGGGAATCACAAACATGCTTTGGCGTAACAAACCTAGCATGGCACTAACATGTAATATCAAGCAAACATGCTAGCGTAAATCAATCAAAGCCGCTCTATTATTATCATGCTCATAACAATCAAAAAACAAGCAAGGCAAAATCATGACAATATCGCAGGCCCACACAACTCCGGTAAGAAATCCTTACCTGTCGGAAGGCAACAACACACAATAAATTAATCGCGATCGAACCCGAGCAACCTATATCGAGCCAAGCAAAAACATCAATAATCATAAAATAGCCCTAAATACACTAAAATAAATGGGGGCTCGGCTACGGAGCAACTCACGAGGCACGGCCGACACTCGAACAGCCGGCCAGACGGCTAGCAGGCAAAGAACTGGCGCAGACAGCGCGCACTGGGCGCAGGTGGGGCGCTGGCGCCTGGGCGCTAGCGCTCGGCTACTGGGCGCGAACGCGCGGGCGAGCAGCAGGGAGGCGAAGGCGCGCGGGCGCGACGACGCGCTACAGGGACGCGCGATCGAGCTAGGCGAGGCTCGGGCGACGCGACGCGGCACTGTGCGCGGCTCGGCACAGTGCGCAGCTGGGCGACACGGACCAGGGCAGGGCGAGGGCGCGCGGGCTGGGCGACGCTGGGCGAGGGCGCGCGACGCTTGGGCTGGGCGAGGCAGGGGCGCGCGAGCGCTGGGCGAGCTCGGGCTGGCTCTGGCGACGCTGGGCTCGGGCTAGCTGGGCGTGGGCGAGCCAAGGCTGCACGGGCTGGGGCTGGGCGAGCCATGGCTAGAAATGGGCTAGGTGGGGGTGCTCGGGGAGAGAGAGAGAGAAGGAGAGAGAAAGATGCATTTTGGGGAAAAAAAAAAAAGAAAAAGAGAAATAAAAAGGAAAATGGGAAAAAAGGGAAAAATGGGATTTTTAAATCCATTTTCCATCCTTATCCACTTAAAAACCTCAAAATCCCATTTCCCGGCTTCCTCCTTCGAGACCCGACCGAAGCAATCTTTTCCAATAAATCAAACTCACTTAAATCCAACTCCCAAAGCAACACTAAAGGCTCGGGCTCGAAACCCAAAGGAAACACGCAACAAACCAACACTTTGCCAAAGCCCAAACCACAACCGAGCATCCAACCGACTAGCCCAAACACCACGGGACTCGCAGCCACCAACAAACAAGCCTCGACAAAGGCAGGAGCTACCTCGAAGCCCTGAAAACCACAAATCCTGCCCGGAGAGCCAAAAGACCAAAATACCCCCAAGGGGCAAAACCGCTCTAAAACCCAACCAAACAACTGAATCTTGACCCGAAGGCACCTCGAAAACTGGAATAGGAAACTGGGCTGTTACACCCTACTACACTAGTTAGAGTATAGAGTAAACGATTCCTGGCTAAACATACATAATCATCACTCATCATATATAACCTAGCATGATGCTACGAACTTAAAGCAGGAATCTCAAGCATGCTGGAAGAACGATCCTAGCATGGCACTAACATGTACAAACAATCAAACATGCTAGCAGGAATGCAATCACAGGCTGTCCTATCCACTAATCATGTTCATAAAAGTAAACATGCACATAAGGCAAAATCAAGAAAGCATCGCAGGGTCCACACAACCACGGTAAGAAATCCTTACCTGGAAATAAGTGGAAAATGCTAACACGAGTCAAGCAAGACCCTCAAACTTTAAAACGAACTCGAGCAACCTAGGCATATTAAAAGCATCCTAAATAAATATACAGCAGCCAGCAGCTTAAAAATCAAAATGGAAAAGGCTCGAGAATTACCAACCGAGAGGACACGGGCTCTCGGTAGCAAGGGGCAGGTATGGGCGCTGCTGGTGCGGCTGGGCGCTGGCGCTGGGCGCTGGGCTCGGGCGCGCGGCAAATCCAACGGAAGCACAGGAGCAGGCACGCGGCACGCAGCGTCTGGGCAGGACAGCGGCGAGCGTGGCGAGCGGCGATCGGCGCGCGCGGCGTCTGCGCGAGCGAGCGGGCTCGCTGGGTTGAAGAGCGGGCGAAGGCTGATCAGCTGAGCGTGACGCTACCGCAGCGAGGGGGCCGGGCGCCGCGACGGCGTCGAGTAGTGATGGGCTGCGACGGTGGGGCTTCGGGCGCAGCGTCGGCGGCCGGGCGAAGCAGGCCGAGCGGTGCAGGCGGGCGGCTCAGGCGGTGTGGGTCCAGTGCGGCACAGGCCGGGCTGTGGCGGGCGGTGTGGTGCGATGTGGTGGGTGGCTCTACCGGGTGGTGCGGCTGGGTTAGGGTGCTTGGCTCGATTTAGGAGAGAGAGAGAGAGAGAGAGAGAGAGAAAGAATGCGGCTATGAGGGGAAAAATTAGGGTTTTTCTTGATTTCCTTCTTTTCCTTATTTTTAAATAGGTTAGGAGACCTAAATTCCCTTCCCAAGGCTTTTCTCTCTTGCGGGTCCCGCTAAAGCAACCTTTTTTATCTTTTCTAATTAAGACTCTTTTCTTAAAACTCCAAATTCACCATTTAGGGCAAGGTTCAAATCCTAAAAGATTAAATTAATTTTCCAATTAATTTTGTTATTAACCGGGATGGAAAGTGGGCCAAGCACTTTCTCCCTCGGCCAATTGATCACCTCAAAACCGATCCCAAAGATGTCCGACACCCTCGAGGGTCTTTCTCCTCGACCATATGATCACTCAAAAGCCAATCCCAATGGGTGTCCTCAAGGGCCTCTTACCCTCGCTAATAATTACGGACTATCGGGAGAGTACCCAAGTCCGGCTCTAAATCGAAGGAATCGGGTGTACTCACGAACATTAGCCCGGGGCTCTCCAA